>OMLF01057629.1:2148-15534 GCA_900302615.1 Holocentrus rufus | reverse complement strand
GCAGGTGATAAGAAAGGTGTTGTGTGGATAAAAGTACAAAGAGTAGAACAGTTACACACACAATCTCACTCTCTCACACACACACACACACACACACACACACACACGCAGGTGCGGCACTGCTTGTCTTTTCAAGGTTATGTATGCATGTGTCGTGTGCGTAATAAAGAATGTATTTGTTTAACTAACAAGGGCAGTCCACTTGACTTCTGCAAGTGTGTGTGACGGAGCTGGATCAAATGTATCTGTGTAGATTTGGTGTGTGTGTGTGTGTGTATAAGAAAATGTTTTATGTGTTTTCCATTTATTTATTTATTTATTTATTTATTTATTTATTTAATATGTGTTCTGTCTGGTTTGCTCTGTGTGTGCCTGGTTGCAAAAACACTTTCTTTTTGAAGCTGGCAAATCCCTCAAAGTCATGAGCAAAAATGACGTAGTGAGGCCCGCAAGGTTTAATTTTTAACATGGCTATAAATATAAAGCCTTGCGCCACAAGATCGTAGTAAAAGGGAACATAAAGCATGTGCACATTTCATCCAATCATGTTGTTCAGCGCGAATTCTGCCTCATTTGTATCTTTTATAGCCGATCAGTAAGTACTCCTCTCTCAAAAGAGTTTCGACACTTCAGTGGGAAAGGGAAAAGACAATTATTACTTTGTTTCAACTCCAAATGGCCTCAGGGTGCTGGTAGATACTAAAAGAAAAAGAGACTCTAGATGAACCTAGGTGTAACTGACACTCTGGTATGGGAAGGGACAGGACGATGTTGAGGAAGTCATTAAAATGCCTTTATTATGAATTACATGTCCAGGGTAAATAAAAAAATACAACCAGTTTCGACCACAGGTCATCATCAGGGCTACACCAAAAATACCCACAACAGCTCCTAGACAATGATATATTCAGCACAAATCCACTGGTGGCTGAGACATGGGACAACTGGATTGAAATCAGCGTAAACACACTCACAAAATTTCACACAGACATACAAAGAGCCGCTGTTTCATCTTCACATTTTGTTCTCGAGGTTTGTCCAACATTCAGTCTATTTGACATTATATTGCAGAGTGGCTGAATGAATAAACCACTGCCAAACATCGTCAGTAATTTAAAGATGCACTGTAAGTGATGTGTAATTGTGTAAAAGTGTAATTTTGTGTGTGTGTGTGTGCTTGTGTTTGATAAGCGCTGATTTATGCTTTACTTAAAGCATTCTTTATTTATAGCTCCGGATGGAAGTAAATTATTAACTGATCATTTGTGCGCCTGTGTGTGTGTGTGACTGTTTGCCAGGTTTGACACTTCATGCAAGGTCTAGAAGTCCTCTGCAATTAGCCGACAACAAGGACATCGATGCCGGTCCTTGCACAGGAAGAAGCTGATAGTTGATAAGACATAAGGGACTGAACGTACATCAGTGGAATGTTCTCACAGGCTTATTAATATCAACACAGAAAGGCAGAGAGGAGACAGACAGTGTGTTCCTCCTCGTTTTATCACACCAGGCTGAGACAAACTCCCACTGGGAGCAATGGGAGGAGGACGGAGAGGAAAGGACGACTAGAGGAGAGGATGAGGCAACTAGGGGAAGACTGAGGGAGGAAAACAAGGGGTGAAAGAGAGAATCGGGGGAAGAGGAGATGACAGAAGCCCCTAGTGAGGGGTAGGAAGGTGGGGGAGGGAAAGAATAGGGACCAGAGGAAGAGAGAAGAAGAAAGAAGGAGGCTGTTATTGTAGGTGAAATGCTTTAACCCCAGAGAGTGTGTATAATGTGTGTTGAGCATGGCTGTGAATGTGTAAGCGTGTGTCTATATTTACCAGTGCTTTTATCTGTGTGTGTGTGTGTGTGTGGCGGGTGGCCTGCTGTGGTATGTGGCCTTGGCTCAACATGTGTTCTCAGTGTAACGCCCTGCTGTTAATTCCAAGTTGATTAACGTCAACTTGATGGTGGTATTTTTGAGTTTCGCAGCAGCTACTTCATGTTTCAGATGTAAGCAGCTTGCTTGAGGAAAAGGAATTTCCTTTACTTCCCTCTGGCCAGTTCCATGTGTTATTTTAATCGTGCTTTATGCACAGACTTCTTTGCAAATTGTAACAGAACAGCTCCCATTTTTGGTCATTTATATCAATCTTTTACTAATAGTAGTTGGTCTTTATTCCTATTAGTGGCCTTTTGTTATTGAAGTATGGCTGTTTCCTAGCGACTGGACAGTTATCTGCTAATTGCGACATCTCGTTACTATAATTAGCATCACAAAAGGGAATTCAGAAGCAAGGTGTACCTCAGGTCAAAACGAATGAGAGGCGACACCCTCAACAATATGTTGTATGCAATCAGGGCACTTTTGGCGCTGAGGTCTCCTTGTTTTTTCAAGAGATGATGACAGAAATCGCAAGTGAGTGAACTGTCTCGTATGAAAAAGAGTAAACATATTAGAAATGTGAGAAATGACGCAGGCACCCAGCAATCAGTCACACATTCATCCAGTCAAATGGGACCATCAGCTCTAGCCTTTGAAACGTTGACCTTTAATTACAGCCTCCCCATCAAGGCAATCAGTGTAATGTCAGAAAATAGAGCTGCGATGGATCACGTCTCCAGTGTTGCATCAAAATCACTCCAGATTTGGTGTAATTAAACATTTGAGTTTGCAGTTTTGACCTTATTTATAGTGCCCTCCTTAAGTCAATCAGTATAATTTGTAAGGACAGGGTTTCTTTGCGTGGGGACAAAAACAACACTGACAAACACTCAACTGACTCGATAGATAGGAACTTATGACATGTTGTTGACAGCCTCCACTCAACTTGACTAACACAAGCTGCTAAAGGGGCGCATAGTTTAAGAAGCCACAGATTTACTGAACACCATGACTCAGTTGTGCTATAAATGTAGCCTGTTGTGGGAAAAGACGACTCCCCCGGCTTCATGTGACGGATAAAAACACATAAATGAGACAAATAAGAGAAAGATGAGAGATGGTGAGCAGACAGTGCCAGTAGTTGGCGCTGTGGCGTCACAGCGAGAAGGTCCTGCGTTTGAATCTCGATATCTGGTCGTTTGTATCTGGAGCTGCATCTTCTCTGCATTTCTGAGCGGGTTTCTTTCAGATGCTTCACATTCCAAAGACGTGCAGGCCAACTGAATTTGTAGACTCTAAATTTGCAAGACCCATTAATGTGAAAGTGCTTGACAGTAATGGTAAACGACTGGTGCATGATGGGGTATGCAAAGACATGCTTGGATATAAATGGGTCCCACCAGCATGTTAACACACGCAGACTTTTTTTTTTTAAATCAATGTGCACAATGGTAAAGAAAAAATAAATCAAGGCAGAGTTCACTGTGGTGGATTACTTATCTCACTCAAGTTTCAAGTCTCTGCAAGTTGATTTTGGTACCATAACGAATCGAATGGGAAGACGGAACAATGCATCCAAAAATATGACCATATAACTGTGGAAAATGGTCTGAGACTGTAGCCGTGCAGAGTGTGCGTGCAGTTAAAATATGAACAGAAACACGAACTGTGATTTAACACGCAGGTTTCTGTTCAAATTCAGGTTTCTCTTCTCCACGGATGTTACGATGGATGAGGTGTCTGGTTTCTGTTCTGTGGAGAATGAATGAGATAGAAATATGGTAAAAGTGATGGTGAGGGCACCCGAGGGGATAAGATTACTTTCTCTGACCTGCAGACAGTAGAAGAGCAGTCCAGTATCGAAGAGAGACTTGATAGCTTCAGACTTAACAAATTGAAGCTATGAAGTTTGTCCTATTTGTTTGCTCTAGAATTGGCCTCAGTGTGTCATCACATGAGCCTGTTGGGTCCGGTGAGTGAGTCAACTTAGTGTGTCATGTGACTTTGAGCTTCCCCCAAAATCTTCAGATATTTATCCTGATGTTTTTTGAATCCTTTGGTCTTGCCCTTGCCATGTCTGTTTTTATGTATCTGTATTCTCACAATCTCAGCAGTCTCTGGGTGTGTGAGTGTGTAATGAACATATTCATGCACAGAAGTAAACGTGGTCATCCCTTCCCTAAACGTGCTCTGTGATTACCAGTGACAGCTTTGCTTTGCTATAAGACTCTGCGACTAGAAGACTATTCTTAGTCTCCTGGTGATTTGACAGGCTGGAAATTCAACATGCTGCTGACCAGCAGAAACTTACTCAGAAACGTTTGGCTACTTCTGTCCATCTGACTCACCGACTGTCCCTCTGTCTCTCCACCCGTCCCCCCTGTTAGTCATGCTCTTAAAGGCATACACTGTAAGATTTAGGAAAAATAGCATCACCTGTTGGTGCAAAGATGAATGATGAATCTAATATAGAACCTGTTTCCAACGCCCTTTTCAAATAGCGCTGCATGTTCACACTCCCACTGAACAAAACAAATACAATCAATTTTAAAATTTTCAACACAAGTCAGTTGGAGACAATGTATTTATAGGACCTGTGGAAATTACACATGGTCATGTGGCATGACTGCTATCATATTCATGGAAACATGGTGCAAAGTGCATGGGGATTTGACCTAGTGCTGGGTAATATATTGATATTTTATTGATATTGTGATTTAACAATAGATATTGTCTGCAGTTTTAGATATTGTAATATATGACTTAAGTGTTGGTGTTGGTGATCATCACATAAAGCTAATGTGCAATAATGTCAGCTCTCCAATGCATTTTGTTGAGTAACTCTGGTGTCTGTAGATGTATTATATTTACACAGGATCACATTAACTGCATTCCAGTTCTCCATTCAGAATTTATCAGTACATAATCAAAACTTTTAGCATAACCAGCAAACAGCTGACAACATCAGAGGTGTCCTGCCAATACATAGCCACCAACATAATGTTAGCCTAGTTCGCTGTGTATTTAATGGACACTACACAACGGATATAATCAACCAGCTGAGCTCTCAGGTCCAGCTCTGCACACCTGTGCGTGACCTGGTTCCTGATATTAGAAATGAGGAAGATAGATAGTTAAATTGGTTTCCTGATAGCGATATTCCAACAAACACTGCGTAACATCATTTGCATTTACGTATTAAGGAGAAAAATGACCAGTTCAGCATCAGTTTTAATTATTTGGGCTGTCTCAAAATCCTCCTTTCAGTGGCAAAGTGTTTATTCTTGCTTGTGACCTTGCTCGGTCAAAGACGAGTTAGGAGGCACACTGCAGTTTTAATCAGTGTTATGACTGGCTGTATTTTACTTATTTTATTTATTGAGCCTGGACAGTTTTAAGAGGATAGAGGGGCTTTTTTTACAGCCCCCTATATTTAAAATCTTTTGAGCTGAATACGAAGATTAGAGGTTCATCCCGCCACCATTTCTGTTGACGTGCTGAGAAATTTGTAGACTAAAGTGTACTGTCTGCTTCTCTGTCTGCCTGTTGGACAAACTAACCACCACTGACCCCTGCCTTGAACTCAAAGAACCGGCCACTCTAACAGTCACGGGACTGCTTCTTTCTGCTTGTGTCTTTCTGACCACCTCACCGCTTTTCAGTTTATGTAACCGCTTCTCTCTTTCGTCTACAGTCGCCGAACGGGCTACTACAGTGTGCAACAGACCCAGAGTGCACAACATGGTCCTGCCAGCACCGCCAACAGCACCAAAACCACCAGCACTGACCCGACGTCTGTCCCCAACCCGGCCTCCACCCCCTGTTCCAGGCCTCAGTCCGGCTCCAGCCCCAGGCAGAGACCGCGGCCCGCATACCAGCGCTGCAACTCCCAGGTAGGTCATGGATGAGCTGCTGAAAACATGACTGTGTATTTTTTTAAATGGCATTTTTGCGACGCACTTCCTGGAGGCCACTTTGCAATCGGTGTGGCCTGGACCGTGACATCATTTTCCATGGATTTAGGTTAGGTGGCAACAACAGTTAACAACCTTTATACTGTTATATTGGCAGTAAGTCTCTCATGATAAGAGTGGTTTGTAAATGCCAAAATTGTAACCATTGCAGTTTTACAAGAGGATTGGTTGACAGGCAAACTATTGTTGTCCCCTCATGTTTCTGATCATTTATAAATTCACAAGGAGGGTGCATTGGGTTGTCATGGTGATATACATTAGATTGCGCATGGTTAGTGTGTTTGCCACATCATAGAGTCTAATACACGGAAAGGGGCTTGAACTTTACTCATTAAGATACTCTTTGTGGAAATCAGACTGAACCTGGGGAGACCTGTTCTGAGGTCTGTTTAGATTTTTTGCGGGTTTATGTAAAATGTCTGTGCATGTGTGTGTTTGTGAGAGGGAGATTCAGAGGAACAGCACAGCCTGTTATCAGCTCGGCTGAGACGTGCGCCGACTTGCTGTGTGTTGTGTACATTTTTGTGGGAGTCTTGTTATGAAAACAGTTTTCAATGTGCTTTTGTTTTTTTCCTTTGCACGTTTTACTTGAGGATTTAGGAAAAATTTACCAAATAAAATTTAAGTTCAGTACAGGATCGTGTTTTGCAAAGGATTGTAAAATGGCAAACATGGCAACAAAAAGTGAAATCATATATGGGTATGTGTTTTTGTTGCTTAAGTGGATGAGATAATCATTATACCCAGATCAATCTATAACACAGCAAATTGTACAAATATGAAAAAAATCAAATATTGTAGAAATAATAAAAGGTTGAATTTAATGGTAAAATGGATGTAAACATCCCCCTAATCTTATAGCCTTCACCCCGATTCCAATTCACCTGTATGTGCAGGATCTACAATACCCACCTCAATTTTTCAATTTAAAAGCAGCACAAAAATGGCCTTTTTCCTTTTCCTAGAAACTTCATACTTCTCCCCAGATTTTCCGTGATAAAAATTTGGGCCATGACCTGTGTCACATGTCACCTCATCTCCCTCCCATTTTTCCTAGCTTACCACTCTCTAAAAAAAAGCTGAAAATATTCATAAGAGTATATGACCGGGAGGTTTTCAGTACTTTGTGCAAACAAAGGGGAAGTTGAAACAGGAATTGATTGTATATGATTGTTTCTGTCTCTATGCTGTATTTGCACATGTCTGCATTTATGTGCACGTGTGTCTTGGTTCCTGTATGTTCTGCATACGACTGCCTGTATGCTCGTCTGCTTACACATCTCTGTATTTGCAGATGTCTGTACGTGCATCTTTGAGTGTGTTTGTTCCTATATCTCTGTCTCAATCTGTCTTTGCGCATGTCTGTATCTGTGCGTATATTTGCCGGTGTCTTGCAGGACTCCCTGGATGAGCTGGCGATGGACGACTACTGGAAGGAGGTGGAGAATATCACTCGCTCGGGGGGAGAGGCGGGGAGGGGAGACGGAGGAGGAGAGGGGGAAACGCAAGAGGAGGAGCAGCAGAAAATTCCTGAAGGTACGGCTCGCTGCGTCCATGGATACAGTCGTGGGCTTTCAACCTCTGAACCGAAAACACAAACTGTCCCCTCTCTCGCATCTACTGCTGTATACAAAGGGGCGTCCTCTTATCTTAAGGGTTTCTATTCTTGATTCATTAGACTTTGGGAAAGTACCTTGGAAATATGAGAAGGGGACATTCCCCTTTGATGGGACCAGAAATAAGTAAAGAGTACATTTAATGGGGGGAAAAAGTAAGCATTCCCTTAATCTTATATTCCTCTGCTCCCATATTCCAGTCACTATTGGTTTCACTGTCTAGTCTATTTGGAACTATGAGATTGCCTGGTCATATTGATTAAGGTTGATGTGATAGTTCAACTTTTACTTGCACGAAAAGGGCCAAAATCTCAGCTTCGCAACTAAGAAATCAATGAATAAATACAGGCACAATAAGAAATAGAATGGGACTTGATACTTGGCATAAATCAGATTTTTTATTATCTATCCAACTTATATGATCGACTTTAGTTGTTGCTTGTGTTTAAGCAGAGCCATCTGAAGACACATGTTCTTAGGGGTAAATGTTAGCTGCTTTATATAAAGTGTGTGTGAAAGAGACAGACAGACAGACAAACAGAGAGAGGGAGGTCTGGAGAAACAACACCGCTTGTTCAGACCTGTGCAGACTGGCTCTGTGTCAACTTGTACAGTACGTGAAGCTTGCATATTTCTTATTTTAACCTGTTTATAAAGACAAGAGCTATTGTTCTCTAAAACTAACACACATATCCTGTATGTGAGTGTCCGACTGTGTCTACTGTGGTCCCTCCTTTTCCTTTCCTGCAGCTGTGGCTTTGTTTGGGTGTTTGACATTGGGAAGAATAAAGGCTCCTGTCCTTGTTTCATTTGTGTCTTATGGGGACACAAAAAATAGCTGGTAAAAATATCATTGCAGGAAATAATAATAATAATTTTTTAAAAAAGGGCTCATGTTTTCTTTTTTCTTTTGGTCTTTCATTCATTCTTTCAGAAGGAGAGCAGGAGGAGGCGTGGCTGACGGAGGCGGGACTAGCAAGGCTGTTTGATGATTCATTGGCTGCTGATCAGGATCCGGTACCCGTCATCTTCTGTTTATTTAATTATTCAGTGTTGGCTCGTAGTTTATCAACTTACCAGTTCCACTGAATTTTGAAATAAACGACGGATACATAATTTATAATAAATATTTTCCGTTGAAAGAAAATATAGTCATATCCTGTTTATACTTTGGAACCTGCTTTAAGTCAAGATATTGTGCATGAGGTATATTAGGACCAAGTCATACAGCTGGACAAATAGATAGACACTAAACATCTGTTGACTGACTGAGTCACTGACTGATGGTGATGATATTGATTGACAGGAAGAGGACAGCGCCGTCTTCCTGTCCACCCTGACTAGAACTCAAGCAGCAGCCGTAGAACGTCGTGTGGCGACGCTTCAACAGACGTTGCTACGACGACGCAACCGGCAACACGTTCCGGACGTAAGGGATATATTCAGACCACCTGAAAAGGTTAGGACACACACACACACACACCCAAACACATGCACGGTACACACAACACGTTGTGGTTGTTGTTTCAGTTGTTTTTGTTTTTCTTCTCTCAGAATAGAATTGTTACAGAGACCTGTCACAGAATGTCAGTAGCGGTTGTCAGTGGTTATGAGAGGCATGCCGCCATGTTGGATGAATGACATTAAACGCAGCAATATTGTTCAGTGGTGATTTTGCGGTTGGGCAGGAAGGACTCTTTTCCACCAGGTGGTGCTGTAGAGCAGGAAAAAATGTAGAGCTTCATCATGGCTCAACATAATAACTGAATAAAATGTGTGTTGGCAAAATCAGACACTGGATATCCTTGCAGCTGAAAATAGATTCATTCATGGACCGTCAGATTTGAACAGGAGGTTATTATGAGCTGTATTATATTATAGGCAGATACTCTACTCTAGGGGGCATGTGCATGTGAAGACACATAGAGATATTTCACACTGATCATAACTGACGAATCATATTCATTATCATAATTGCTATACCAAAATCATAGAAACTCAAACTCACTACTGTACAAAATTATACACTTTCTTTTTTTTTTTAACCTTAAGAAAAGGCCTCACAGCTTCACTGTGTCTCTTCAGCCCTGACAGCCTGTCCCTTCAGTAACCTCTCCCCAAACACTCTGTGACAGGTTTATGGCAGGTTTATCCTTCCAGTACATTTTAACAGGATTTAAAGTGGTGCGGTGGGTTCTCCATCACAGTACTCAAACCTGACACTGTATATGTGGTTCACTTGTTGATGTGTGTGAGTCCAGCCCCAATATAAACCATTTCTCCACTCCCATTTTATATAGAAACTACAGAAAAGCCACATACCATTGTATACCATAATATTATTGTATAGTTATTGCAAATCTACAGGTAACATTTGTGCTGAATCACGTAAAACGTGCATTACTTTCAGTTGCGGTGGATGCTACGTAATCACCAGAATATCATGTTCTGAGGTGTTTTGTTCTTTCTTTCAGTTAGACAGTTTGTCCACTAATTAACAGGCAGGATAATATGTAACATGAAGACTCGCCGGTGGGGAGGAGGACTGGCGTGTGTGTATGTGTGTATGTGTGTATGTGCGTGTGTGTTTTGCTGAACATTGCACCATGTGTGTCTCTCTGTTTGTTGCATGTTGTGCTGTAGGACGAGGAGCCCAATAAACTCAAAGAGGGAAGTGAGAACGGACAAGATGTGACTTCGGCTGGTATGTGACGCACACACACACACACACGCACACACACACATGGGCAAACACACAGTGTGAGTCAGCAGGGAGACTGACTAATAGAAACATGCCTCTTAACTCTGCACAGACTTCAGAACAGACCAGAATGGAGCACTAGTTCCTGTGTCTACTGAGCGTTTTTTTGAAACGTGCAAAAACCCAGAGGAGCTGTTTTTTCTTTTCTTTTTTTGTGGTAATGAACTGGAATACAAGCAACAATAGAGCTGTGTAATAGAAAACAATACAATGAAATTCAGTTACTTCTTTATTGCTGGGCCTCAGAAGATTAGTTTGTTTCACAAGTGCTGATTTATGCTACAGCTGTACATGCTGTAAATCACTGTAAGAGGGTTAAAATGTCCACTTAAGGCCTTAATTTGAGGGTTTACTTAAATTAATGTAAGAACATTTAAATATGGACTAAAATAACACAACGCTGAGTCTGGCTTCAAGGTAGCAAACACTGATTGCTCTCTCTCTCTCTCTTTCTCCTGGAGAGATTTGCACTCTGGGATTAAACATAACTTTGGTCCCACGTGAACTCGTCTTTGTATACAGTTTATATACAAATGAGGATTGTATAGACAGTTGAGACAGTATAATGACACTATTGTCAGTTGATTGGTGTGTTTCCTCTCTTGATAATTGAGGGGAACTAAGTGGGACATGGGATTCCTCTGTGGGTGGTCATGTGACCTTTCCATGGGTTTGTAAAGTGGGGCGCTGGGATTGAAGTGTTTGTCAGCTTTTTGAGCATTTTTATGGTTTGTCACATGTGAGCCTCAAGTAATGTGGACAGAAAGTCGTTTGTCTTGTTTTGGTCAGCGGTGTGAGAGTCCTGTAAAGAATCTGCGTACTGATAAGAGACCAGTTTGAAGCAATAAACACTGCTGCGACAAATTTAACTGCAATTAAACTGAAATCAAACGCATTCAACTGTCTATCTGAATGTGTGTATATGAGTGTATAAACACATCTGTATTGAACGACTTGTGTGGCCAGATCGTTCACTTCTGTTCTATGCATGTGTGTCTGTATATGTGTGTGTGTGTGTGTGTTTCCACAGAAACAGAGACAGAGCTGAACGTTGAAGTGTCCTTCTCAGAGCAGGCCCTCAGTTACCGGGACCACCATCAGAGGTTAAAGGTCACCAATAGCGCTAACGCTCCTCACTCACCTGACGACAAGCTGCCGGTGAGTCACATACCCGCACACACACACACACACACACACACAGTTCTGTCTGTGCTCGGGGCAGAGCCAGTGGAGTAGTTACAGTAAACGGGGTGGGTAGGCTGACATGCAAATACTGTACATGCAGAGCCGCGCTGAAATGCCGTGTTGTTGTAAGCTTCATGCACTGCAGGGTGTGATTATAAAAAAATAATAACCAGACACGTATAGCTGTTGATGCTGCTACATTGACCCATAAAGCTGTTATTCAAATTTACTGTCATAAATCAAGCAGAAAATAAAGGTCAGCTGAACTTTTTGCCTCCATCCAAACCAGGAAGTGGGGTTACCATGGCAGCCTCTGATTAGTAAGACAGAGTAAGATACAGTCTTATCAGTCAGGCAACAGAAACTTAGGGACTTCTTTATAAGTTGTTGCACAAGATTGTTTTTGTTTATGATATCACACCAATTCTAACCACAGTTTTGAAACTTTTATTTCATGGTATATACTCAGGTTACAGTTTTGGTGGATTTGCATGACATTGTGGGCACCACCCCTTTGCAATAATCAAGTTGGCCTAGATATTAGAAGGATAGAATGTTGCAAGGAGAAAATACAGAATGAACATGTAATTAAGAAAATATTAGTATATAAAATATATAACAGACTGCACGTGCTTTGAGCTTATTGCAAGGTTGTATTTATGGCATATGAACGGATAAGAGCTTGTTTCTGTGTGAGGTGAAACTCCATGTGCAGTACAGTACATTTACAGCGCTGGTCTCTAGTGACACCCAGTGGTTGAATCTGTATAACACCTTGATTCTACTTGGTCCATACTCTGTGGGTACAAACAAGGACAGTGAGTGTGAGTGCATGTGAGGTCAGTCAATTCACTATGTCGAACCAAACAGAAATTGATATGCTAATGGAAGAATGCTCTCTATTAGTTTTGTCTCATAATGTTATCTGAGGTATCCAGTTCCTCTCTAACTCTGTTTTTCTCTGCAGAACTTCAGGCTGCTTCGTGATAAAACAGGTCAGACCAGGATAGGAGATCTGTCTCCTTTGGATATGAAAAAGGTAATCTGGTGTTATGGTGTTGTATGCATGCATGTATAGTGCTGGTTTACAATGGTTTACTGTCAGACAGATTTCCCTTTAAGGGATGAGTTTGTTGATGCTTTCCTAAGCCTAGTCAGTCCAGGGCAGCAATCTGAGTAATCTGTGTGCAGGTATATCTCACACTATTTAACATCTATTTTATATAACTTATTTTACATCTGTTTTTGTTTCCTTTATGTTTTATTTCAGGTGCGTCGACTGGTGCTTGTGGAGATGACTGCTCTGTTTGACACTGCTGGCGTTGACCTCAAAGATCACAAAGCTGTCAAAGTCAAGACTAAAGGTGCACGCACATACAACACACACACACATACACACACAGACTCACAATTACATGCAAAATCACTCAAAGAGGCACACACTCTTGGGGAGCAAACCTCAAGACTAGAAAGCCATCAAGTGAAAGACTCCAGACTAACACATATACAGTAATGCCGTTTGCTAAATATCTTTGTGTACGTGTGTGTGTGTATGTCTGTACAGAAAGTGGCCTGTTTGGAGTTCCCCTTGCCACTCTGTTGGAACAGGACCAGAAGCGGGTTCCTGCGACCAAAGTGCCATTCATACTGCAGAGAGTAAGCTCACCAGCCAATTGTGCATTTTCAGTGCCTCTCAGTTCATTTCCCAGAGTATAACATAGCAGTGATAATGTCCACTTTGTATTTGTGATGTTTTCTACAGACCTAATGCATGTTATCTCTGTGTGTGTGTGTCTGTATTTTTACTTCTTAGCTCATCAATCACATTGAGGAGGAGGGGTTGGGCACAGAAGGGTTACTACGGATCCCTGGAGCAGCCACGAGAGTCAAGGTCAGAAATCGTCTTTTTTGCCTCTTCCAGATAATTGTCAAGCACAGCTAACACAGCTAATTGTGTGACTTAGTAAGGTGTCGGGCCTCTGG
>OMLF01057627.1:21393-34467 GCA_900302615.1 Holocentrus rufus | reverse complement strand
TGACTGTGTGTGAGGTCATGCAAATTTCTGACTATTCTTAGTGTTTATTTGTGTTTCTTCTTGGGTGTGTGTGTGTGTGTGCAAAAGTATGCCTGAGTTTGTCCACATATTTACTGCATGTGTGTGCGTGCTCGCCTGCATGTATGTATGTTTGTGTTCATGTGTATTGTGGTTGTGTGCACATTTGAATGTGTTTCTGCAGAAACGTTCATCTCTGTATGCGTATATGCATATAGATGGATTTGTGCTTATGTGTGTGTGTGTGTGTGTGTGTGTATGTATGTTTAGCAAATTATACTCTTTCATCCATCACTGAGCACACAGCACCCATGGGCTTAGTTACTCATCCTTTCTAGGTTCCTTGCACAGTTTAGCTGGTAACAACATGCCACTGGTCTGTCAGAACCCAACAAATTTTCAACACTGTGCAGTCACATCGCCATTCAGATTTCAACGCAGTCAAATTACATTCAGTAAATGTATTTGCTTCATGAGAACAATATGTTCATGACGTGATGACATGATGTGATCACTTCTACCACAAGAACAAGTATTGCTCAGTCTTTACTGCTCTTTGGCTAACAGTCTGTTTAAGCACTGGGTTTCTCCCCGTGTGTGTCTCTATCTGTGTGAATGTGAAGCAGGGTGTTCACTTAAAAATAGTCATCCTTTGAGGGATAAATTCAGGTTGCAGGGAGGCAGATCAAACCAGATTCAAGACAATGCTGCAGACTAGAAACTGCTATATTTATGTATTCTTTTGAACATAATACTGCCAGATGACATGGGCTTTAAGTATTGTCCCAACATTTAACCGATGCCAAACAAGCTAATGCCTGATATATATATAGCACAAGTCCAATCTGTTCACTGTATCCTCCTCCACACTTCAACATCTGGTTCAACTACAATCAGAGGGGCTGAAGTTTTGCTTTATTTTTAATCTGAGCTCATGACATGAATTTTTTCCCCCATTGTTGATTTATCATTACGTGACAACGGCATTTTCTAATTGGTTGCATTTCTGGAGAGGCAAGCGGGGTCAAAGTTGAAAAATACTGAACTGTGAATTTAACGTCATCATGTGTAGGAATTTTTATTTATTTATTTATTTTTTAATCACATTTTGCATTATGATTTTCAAACTCTTGCATAATGCTGTATGTAAAAAAAAACAATGCCACTCAATGTTCTAGAGAGGACTTGGGTTTTATACACACTGCATATCACATTGGCCTCAACAGATATCTCGATCAGGTTAAGTCCCCAGCACACGCACGCTGTATGGTACTTACAACATTTTTAGATCGAGTAGTATTCAATTAACTTTCAACTGCATTTAGAAAGTGGATTTACCTCAAAATTCAAATACACTAAACATGTCAGATGGCAATTATACCCTGTATATTAGGACATAAAAGCACTTAGTTATGAAGTATATGCAGCTTCTGGTTGCACTTTGAATCGATTTACATTCTAAATTGAGCTGACCTCGGACCTGGTGGAGACTGTGGCTGGCTTGACTATGTAAGTGGAGTCTAAATGGCAATCGGTCAGTGTCTTTTTCAATCAGACCATATCCTGCCCATTCGCTGACTGCAGGAACTTCCACCTCCTGCTTATCTCTTTCGCTTCCCCTTGTCTGCCTGCCAGACTGGAAGAAAGAGCAGTGGACTGGGCAAAAGTCTTGGCCTCTACAGGGCTTTCGCACACACACACACACACACACACACACACACACACACACACACGCACGGACTCAGATGTGCGCACCTACACACACACACATATACACTCACACCTGCAAAGACACACAGAAACTCATAGAAACGCTTTTGAGTCTAGCCTATTATTTACAGTCTGCTAGCGACAGCTCGCTACACTATATAGAAATCTGGTGTGTGTGTGTGTGTGTGTGTGTCTGTGTGTCTGTGTGTGTGCGTGTGTGTATGTGTGTGTGTGATGTGGCCCTCAGCACTTTGATTCTGGGCAGTGATATAGGCTCTCTACTTCTTTCTACACCAGAGACTAGAGAAAGTATACTTTGTCGGCTAAACTTTCCCTCACTCTTAGTCAGAATGTGTGTGTGTGTGTGTGTGTGTGTGTGTGTGTGTGTGTGTGTGCATAGGGGTGTGTGTAAACCATGTTGAACGACTTCAGTATTTCAAAATTAGTTCTCACTTAGTTGAAGCAGAATCTACAGTATAGATGTTACACTAAGTGCTGCCATTAGCAGCTCCACTGGAAGAAAAGAAAAGACATGTCAGTTAGCTCCCGCCCTCCTCATTACTGTACTGTGTGTCTGACATAATTGGAAGATGCTACGCTGCAGACGAGCCTGGTTTCATAGCCACAAATGGCACAAAGTGTCAACACTGACATTTTCGTAGTTAGCTAAAGTTGCTAAGTTGGCTAATAATGCAGCTATTGCGTCGACTGAAAACCGTGTCACACCAGAAGAACACGTCAGTCATTAGGATTGTTTAGCAGCATTCAAATCCCTCTGCATGCAGGATTTCACAAATACAGGGGCGATTTCAGACTCAATAATGGGCAATAATGGGCAGATGCTACTATCTGCTTTAACACTGTTTTACCATGTGCTTGTCAAGATTAACCAGTGCAGCAAAAAACACACTCCAGAACTTTCAATATGATGTTGGATCAGCATCAGATGTTCTGTTGAAGATACTAAGTACAGGTCGGTGGATTGTCAGTTGTTACTTGGTCAGTTGATACGTGAGATGATCCATGATCCAACGATCAACCTCTCTAACCATTAGGTTTTGCCAAGTTAAAGAGACCACACTGATTAAAAAAAAAAAAAAAAAACTGTTTCCAATATAATTGTGAATTTTTTTGAGCTGCCTCTTTAAGGCTTTTGGATCATGGCCTGCCAGGGCTGGTGCTACCGCAAGACCTGAAATGATAAAATTATCAATCTATATAATTAGAGTTATATAACATTCCTATCTATTTGATTTTTATCAGTGACTTAATGCAGCAGGGCTATTTGGCTGTCATCTTCATACACCATCTTCATTAGTCCAGATTCAAAGACAGATAATGAGCTCACTATATTTGCCTGCTCTGACTGTTGCAGCCAAAGGTTATTAGAAACGTCCATCGCTGGCTGCGGTACAGCGCCATTATCAGTGGGCGATGTTTTCAAATGTAACTCAGGGCAGACCAAGCGATTAATTTAAATCCATGTCTTGTTATCTGCCAATCCAGAAAATGCACCGAGGAAAACAGAGAGACTGCAGCCTTCCTTCTCCATTTCTCTCGTTCGGTCTCCCGCTCCCCCAGTGATCATTGTCGCTATCGATGTGCAGAATGAGGCTCAGTACATCAATAAGATCTCCAGTAAGAACTCTGCTATCGATTAGCCAGCCTGGATGAAGGGAGGGATGGAGGGATGAGGGTGGATAGAGAAAAGAGGCGGTTTGAAGACGGGGAGAGACTCGTCTGATGGCTCGGCTGCTCTGAGGAGAGTTGGGGATCAACCAGCAAAGTATCCTCTTCTCTCTTTGTCTCCCCATCTCTGCTTTGAGGAGCTCAGACCCGATGAGTGCATCAAAGCCCGTCCAGGATTTCGCCCCGTTCGCTCCCCTCCTATATCAAAGTAACTGAGGAAAGAGGGAGAATGAGTGATGGGCGGAAAGAGAGAGGCAGCATCGGGGAGAGGGGATATAGGAGAAGGAGGCCAGATTAGAGGGGAAGAAATGGAGAGGAGAGGAGCTGAGAGTCAAGCAGGTGGGAGGAGAGGGGATGAGGAGGTGAGAGAAAGAGAGAAAACAGGATGGGACTGCAGAGGAGAGGAGAAGAGAGAGGAGAGGAGAGTGACGGGATTTTATTTTGTATCCAGATTAATTAACTTCACTTTGGGATATTTTTAGTCAGTTTCCCCTCGGTGACAGATGTGTTTTGGCTAATTTCAATAAAACGAAAGCTTGAGATTATAAGGGTGTAGCTGGCTTTAATCAAAACGGAGTTACTCAAATATTCATTATTTTTCAGCGCGTTCTTTGTGAAGGGTTTTTAAGAAACCTCGAAAATGATAGATAGTACATGACATTTTTCACAGATATGAGACCTTTAATGCTGAATATCTTTACTCTCTGCAATCCAACCAGATAGAAATGTATAATTCCACTCTCATCTATATAACTTAAAACTATTATGAGCATGCATCTCACCCCCGGAGATGTGTATATGATATAATACCATGCAATACACTGCAATGCAACAGTGTGAATCTTTATATACTGTACTAATTCTAATGCTGCAGTTCTGCTGTTAGCTGCAAGAAGAAATCCTGATAAATTTGCTAAATGCAGAAACAGGAGAGTGAGAGGAGGACGTTAAAATGGTTTTAACATTATTTGGGATTTCATGTGATCTGATGTGAGCCTCAACACACAGACAGGAGAGAAAAAAAGATGCAGGGGAGAGAAAACAGGAGAGAACGACACGCAATGTGGAAGTAACGACGACAGTTGATGCCAAAAATAAAACACATGCACATACTGCAAGTGCTGCATAGATTCACTTCCAGCTTCGTACCAAAACAGGCTGTCAGATTTCTGATCGAATCGCCCCTGCCTGAGCTCCACTACGTTGTGTTGATATCAGATAGACTCACATATATAATCTTTTGGAAAGCACAGGCCTGTGGACAATCCCGGGATCTTTCAAGATTATTCCAGAATGGGCAAAGTACAGAAGTACAGAAACTGCTCACCATTTTGGAATATATTTTTGTGTTATTTGTCTTTAAAGTGCGCCTAACACTGCTGAGATTATAAGTAACATCAATAATGTTGAGCATAATCTTAATCTTTTTGAAGCAATGCAAAAGTAAGTCAGTACTCGGATTATGTCTTAAGAAACATGAATGCAATATATAGAAAGTAATGAGTAACTTTACTTGATTACTTTTTTGAACAGCTTCCTCAGTGCTTATAAAACTGTTTTCATCAGAATGTAACAGGTTTAAAGACATTTCCTTGGAATAAGAGAAACTGTCTTATATCAGGTTTCTTTGTTATCCTTTGTTTTTTTGTGTGTGTGTCATCATGTTTGAAGTCATGTTGACCTAGAACCAGTCAAATTATCGAAATCAGCCAAATTAGCCACCACGAGAAAGTGAGGTCATTCAACCAAAAATACCCTGAAGTGGATTCAAAATAAAATCACAATGAGAGGAGAGGGCAAGAGAGGAGCAAAGAGAAGGCAGCTGCAGTGACCTTATTGGAGAGAAGGCTGAGAGAGGAGGAGGGATGGAGCCCAGTGAACCACGTGAAATATTTGAATTAGAGGGGAATAAGCAGCAGCTCCTTTTTTTTTCCTTTTCTTTTCTTCCACCCTTACATCCTGCTCCTCCCCCCCACCTCCTCTCCTCTTGTCTCTCCTCCCCTTTACTTTCCGCTTTTCAAACAGGTAACTATGCATTAAAAACAAGTCTTTGAAGACGTGTGTATTTGGGAGGCGGTTATCTGCAGTCCTGTCTTTCAGGATTGCAATTTGCGGCCTTGCTAATCTAACGACGGGAAGTTTTTTGATTAAGAAATATGTCACCGGATGCTTTCATGCACATCCTCCTTAAAGATTCTCCCACTTAAGGATGCGTTTTGTGTCTCCATGTGTGTACGCGTGTCAGTTTGGGTGCATTTCTTTACTTTGGGGTGACAGATATCCCTCCCAGAGCCCTTTTTTTTCTTTCGTTCACATTGATCAGCATCAGTTTGGCATTCATACTTGCAGTTCCGTAGATAATTAGTGTACACATTGCTATGCTAACACCTTCCTACCTAAGGATTTCTTGTTAATGGCTGTGCGAGGAGGGAGGGAGTGTGTGTGTGTGTGTGTGTGCTCTGCACCGCAAATAAAAAGCCCTTCCTCAACAGATCATTTAGACTAGTAAAATCTGCCAATGGGGTGAGGTAATTTCACAACAAAGCTGCTCGTTTCAAGAATATGCCTAAATCAAATGACTTTAACTCGCCGCTAATGGAGCGATCAGCCCCACTCCGAGACGTTGTCACTTGTTTTGAGAGAATGATGTCGACGTGAAACCACACTGGAGACAAGTGAAATTAACGCTCCCCATTAGAGCTTCAGTTCCTCCCCCCCAAAAATTCCCAGTCCGAGATGATTTAAGCCCGCGCTTTCTTGGCTCGAGGCCACATCGAGCTGGGAGGATTTAATTTGTTGGTTACAGTGGTAACAGTGGTTGGCACCGTCACCTCCCAGTAAGAAGGTTCAAATCTTAGGCCTGGTCTTGTCTGCGTTTCTGAGTTTGTTCTCCCTGTGTTTGTGTTCAGTTTCCTTCAACAGCCCAAAGACATGCAGGTCAGGTGGAGTGGAGAATATAAATTCCCCATAGGCATGTGTGTGTGTGTCTCTGTGTGTTGATGTTGTTTGGTATGTGATTTAGTGAGGTATTTGGCATGTAATGTGCACATATATAGTAAAGTTGTATGGTAAATGATATGGTTTGTAAAGCCATTTGAGACTTGCTTGTGATAAAGCGCTACATAAACACACTTGCCTTAAAAGTCCGACCCAATTTTGACAGCATGTCCAGGGTAATAATGGGATCGCTGCCCTATAATGCATAGGCTTGAAATGCTGTAGCTTAAATTAAACCACAAGCATGTTTGGTCCAATTATCATTATAAAAATATCTACCTTAAGATAAAAGTTACAAACACATAAAGAAGCTCCCATTTAAAAAGGAGGAACAAGTAGCTGCACAACCTCGTGTGCAAACCTGCATCTGATGGCAACAAATGAATAGAGTGTTCCCTTTCTTATCTCAGGCACTTCACTGTGTTAAGGAGATGCACAGAAGCCTCTGTTAGCACTGCAGGGCTGAAGTTGCCAGTGCAGCTAATTTGCTATCAACTTTGGTGGAATACCCAATTAACATTCCCAAACTGTCCCAACTCTGCTGCAAACAGCAAAAAGATCAGTCTCTCACTTCTTCCTCCCTCCTGCTGCACTCACACTATATTTTGCAGGGAGGAAGCATATGTGCATATAATAAAGCCTGCACTGCACTAGAATATTAGACTTATTTCAAGATAACCTGTCTTGATCTGCCTTATAAGTTATCGCCAATCTTTTTTTTGGGTGGGCTAGAGCCAACAAATAAACATCTGTTATGAGAAAACTAGATGTTTTGCTTATTTCAAGAATCAATTTCTAGGCAAGAAAAATAAGATGATTATGAGATTATGGGAAGGCAGATTTCACTTTTAAGACTGAATATAAGAATACATGACTTGTTCAGATGGAGACTGCAGTGTAAATACACACCTCTGTCCTAGAGACTTGTTTTCCTTGCAGCAAGTGATAAAAAATGCCAATGGGCATGAACCACTGCAAAAAAAGTCAAATTTCTCATGCCAGTATCTTTAAAATAGGGAAATTTTGCCAATGGGAGTTTTTTAACGCTGAATGAGACTAAATGATTTGTTCAGATGGAGATTTTTTGCAGTGTATCTAAATGAAAATGTGACGATCCTCCATATTCCCACAGAAAGCGTCAGTACACTGCACTCTGCGTGCCCTCCTCATGCCTATTCATAGCCTCGAGTGTAGCACTGCAAATCTGAGTAATTACATTTAATATTTTAGCCACTTAGCTTGTGCTCTTAGGCACAGCGACTTACTGTAAGTAAAAACATTAGCTTCCGTGAACATCCCCCTATCACCATCACTGCTGTAATGACATGAATATCACCCGCCTGAAATGGGCAATATTCTGTTTTTTTGTCAGTAATGACGGCAGTGGGACACTGTTCAGTGTCATTCTGGCCCTGTGTGATGAATAGACCGGCTCTGAAAGGACCAGTGGAATGTGCGGCGTGTTGATTGCCACTTCTCTCCCCGCTTTATCTTTCCCTTTCTCTACCAGTCACTCTTTATACCACTTTTCTTTTCTTTCCTTCCTCCCTTCTGTGCTTCTTTCAGCTCTTGGTTTCTTCTTCCTTCCTCCCATTTCATCCTCCATTCCAGCTCCTTTCCCCCGCGCTGAGGTCTTTATAGCGAAGCGGCCAATGTTGCTGGTGCTGAATAAGGAACGTCCTCAAAGATTGCTGAGGGAAATTTTACGACTGCCAGCGCATCCCCACTGTTCACACCGTGGTTTATGTGCATGCGTGTGTGTACATCCAATACATTTCAGCTACTCAGCAGCTCCTCTCAAGCTAAATGGCTTTCATTTGGGGCAAACAGCTTTCGGCTCCATTCTTCTACTAACTGGTGGCGCTAACTGGTGTTACAGCAATACCTGTGTAGTCAAATATCAAAAATAAGTGCAGGGTATACTCAAAATGCCTCTATTGTTAATATCCTGCAGGAAATTGTTCTATCTTGGGTCTTTTTTTATATATACTCTTTTGCATGTAAATGACTGCTAATATAATCTCACACATCTGGAGAAGGCTTCATTACCCTGAGAAGCCAAGCCACATCACAGTTAATGCATTGTAGATGGGAAAAATATCATGCACATCAATGGGAAATGTTCACAACTGAAAGATGTAAAAGTGAACAAAAGCTATAAATGAAGGGCTCATTTGCAAAAACAGATAATATCAATAAAAAACACACTATTAGGCTTATGCATAGGCAATATTGTGACAAATTTTTAGATTCAGACAGTATATAATGTGAGGCCTTACATTTTTTTGTCATTTATTATTATATTTTTAGGAATGGTATTTATCTGTTTCTGCAAATGAACTCTTCAAATAGTTGTTGCAGCAAATAAATAAATGAATATATAAACAGGAATAAGAATAAACGAGAAAGTAAAGGCAAAATGGTTTGAGCACAAAAATAATCTTTCCATTATCTGCTGAGCGTAATCACTGGTATATTCATCTCCTCAATGGCACATGGAAAGAAAGTCTTTTCAACACCAGAACAAATTAGATCTCACTCGGCCGCAACACGTTTGTAATTCTCAGGCTCAGTAACACCAGCAGCCCATATGTTACCCCTTGTCCTTTCTTCCACAACCGCCCCCCCTCCACCATTTATTATTTCAGCCATATAAAATCCTGTGATGTTAAACACCTATTGCTAATTAGGCTGTGGGAACCTAATGTTAAATAACGGACTCTCTCTTCGTCTCTGCTTAGACGTGCTTTACTGTTCAGCAAGCATGACAGCAATTTTGCTTTGTGTGACTAATAGCTGATTGATAAAAAAAATTAAATAAACAAATCGGATTGGGGAAATGATGATGTGGAAGAAAGAAAGCTGATTACTTATTTTTGCTCAATTGTGCATTCTGGCTCATGAAGCATGGTGGCTTTGTTATTGATGGACTAATGCTTTTTATTAAAAATGCAGATCAAGATACTGTTGCTGCAGAATCTTGACTTCATCGGTATTCTTGCAAAGCTGCCGTACTGTCAACAAAAGTGCTGATTGTTATTAATTTTTTTTTAATCTCAGTTTAATTATACTCCACTGTTCACAAAGCGTGACTGGGGTCTCGCTTAAAGACAAATTCTTTGGCAGACAAAGAAACCCATAAGCTTTCACAAGCTGCCTGTTGTGAAGTGTCAGATATCTTGCCGTGACGTCAACAAGAAAAAAAGCGGTTTGTTTCACTTCTTAATTGCTTGGTATTTATTTTTCATGATGCCCGATAGTGCTCCTGCTGATCTAATAGCGGCTGTTTGATACATCAGTAAAAACATCCGTCTTTCCAATGTGACTAAAGGGCAGCTTTAGTGTCAACAATAAAGATCTGATTCTATTTAGCCCTATGCAATTAGTTATTCTTTATGGTTCAGAGGGCCTGATAGCACGCTCGCTGGCTGATTGTTTGATACATAAAAATAACATTAGAGGAAACACATCAGTCTCTGTGATGTTTCGCTAATGCTGCCATTTGTAGACGTGATTATTTCTTTATTCTTGCTTGATTGTGCATTACAGCTTCAGCGTGATTGCATTCTTGCTGAACAATTAATATTTGTTTGATGCACACACACACACACACACATGCACACACACACACACACAAATGCACCCAGCCCAAATTAAATAACAGTGATTGGCTTGGCTTTGTATGTCGCAGAAATACCTCCTTCCTCTGATTTCCTCTCATTCTGTTATTCTTTATTGGCCACAAATGGTGATAGCATGATCCACTAATTGTTTAAGACATACGGTATATCATTCGCTATATTCATAAGCATGGTGATTATTTTACCATTAGTCCAGAAATGTCAGCAACACAGAAAGTGATTCCATTTAATGCTTCTCAATTGGTCTTAATTATTCACCCAGTACGAGGATATTCTTACATTGTCACTATCAGCACTTAGCGATGCTCGAGCTGCTGATGGATTCGACAGGTAGAAGTGAACTGAACGCCACTTTGCAATGCTAATTTCATTCTCTGTGATCAACAACTGAACATTTAGCATTTTCGCTGTTCAATTCTGTCAGCGGTGTTGAATGAAATCGTTAGCGGCAGCAGAACAAGCTGAGCATGTTCCATATCAAATCTATGTCAGAACTACCTCTGTCTTTTCTTTGTGACCTGGAAACTCATTTTAACATTGCAATCTGGACATCCTGATGTGGTAGGAAACAAATTAAGCAGCTTTGGAGTCTTATACAAATATGCCCAGACCACATGAAAGGCAAGTGCTCTGGTCATTGAGGACACGCAGATTCAGATTACATGACATTGTGGACAATAATAACAGTGCAGTAATCCTGAACTGGTCAATGGAGGAACTGTCTCATTAAGTCACAAAAAAAAGGAGGGAAATCAAATAGTGAACTTGAGGCAAAATGGAGGAAAATGTTTGTCTTGAAAAAGCCCAGAGACCTAGACCTACAAACCGAGCATCAGAACCACATTCAGAAAGAAAGAAACATGAAGTTTTCTTTGGAATACCTGAGGAAATGTTGAGAGCGTGACTTCTTACCAGAGCTGCTGCACTTCTCTATTGAAACCAGGTAAGTAACAGTGATTCCCACTGACTTTGACCGTCCTTTGGCCATGGTTACAACAATAATGCCATCTGTTTTTAGGAATGAAACAGTTGAATCATGAGTGCTACATCCAGGCAGTATTATGTTTGGTGGCCATTTTTGATTCCACTGGTCTAAAATGTTTGAGCTTGGGTCACTTCCTGTTTCATCCACTTCAGTTTTTGTCATGAGAGTTATTATGTATCTTTCTGCTTTGAAGTTTTGTTCTTGAAGCTCTGCTCTTTTTTTGTTTTTTTGTAAACATGACTGGAATCAAGGATCAAGATTACCTGTGTGTAGGTTGAGTTATGTGTATGGATGTAGAGGAGGATGAGCCCACTAAAACTGAGTTAACCCACCTTTATATTTTGAACAAAGAGGTTTATCACCTTTTTAGCCTTTAAATTCATAGGACACATCATACTAAGTAGCATCAAACCAGTGTAGTTTTAATTCTGGCTCATGCAATTCAGTGCTTTTCTGAAACTATAATCGTTTTATTGATCAGTTTAGTCCCCTTTAATACTGATATAAATCTATGAGCTACATTCATAGTGTATGAAGTGATAGGGTTACGTTCAATGAAAAAAATAAATGTATTTGAAAAAAAGGTTTGGAAATTAAATTTTTTTAAGTATTTTTGAGTTGAAATATCTTGATTGGTGGGAGTTGTGTGACAGGATGTTTGACTCATGATGTTCCCGGATCTTGTAAGATAAGTCCTTAATGTGAGCTAAGAACCACTGCAGCCAAGACTAGTTTTCACACCAGCACAGAGAAGCAGAGAGCTTTGAAGTCATGCTGGACTGCACTTCATCCATGTATATATACAGTGTGTGTGTGTGTGTGTGTGTGTGTGTGTGTGTGTAAGATTTCTCTACTTTTACTCTCATTGGAAGTTTAGAGTGGGAGCTGATATTGCACACACACAAGCACACACTCCCTTACACACACACGGATACACACACACACACACACACACAGTATAGTTGAGTCCTAGAGGGTGCAGAGTGATGACAGTCAGAGGATGAATGACCCAGCCGAGTATCACTGAGCTGACACTCTGATAATTACATGCCAATCTCATGCACTCTCATTTCCGCTAGCCACACACACACACACACACACACACACTCACACACACACGCTCACACATACACACCCTATGTCAGCTTGACTCGTACAGGAAGCACATGCATATACACACACACTACCACACAAACATGAGGATACATACAGATCAAGGACAGGCACCATAATATATGGTCACACACACACGTGGCAACATTTCACACTACACCAAACAAAACTGTTTTCTGTGTAACCCTGGTAGAAACACATCTTGACAGTATGGCACACACACACACACTCTTGATGTATTTTGCGCAGTGCGTCTCTCTCCAAATTCCAAACTCTCTTCATTTACTCGCAGAGGTCTCATCAAACTTTAACCAGGCAGTATAAACAGCTTCAAATGGAATAAAACACCACAGCCAGTTAGACTGGGACTGCACACACACACACACACACACACACACACACGAAAACACATGTATATGTATATGTAAACAGACCCACATGAGTACAGTCACACACCAACATGCATACTGTACACACACATCATATTCTCATGACGACACACACAAGGATGCAGTCATGCACTTAAACTTCGAAGCACACAGACTAGCACATGTGAACTCTCTGGTTCACTGTAACATTAATTGAAGAAAATGCATACACACACACACACACACACACACACACACACACACACACACACACACACAGCACAGTGAGGGTTGAGAAGGAGGAGCAGAAAGAATGCAGATGTTGATATCCAGGATAGACGGTCCCACGCCAGCTGTCAGTATTGGGTTACCACTCTGTTTGTGTGTGTGTGTGTGTGTGTGTGTGTGAGCAAATGAGAAAACATAGCGAGAAAGGTAGCGAATCTTCCTAATCAGTTTGTTTGCATTTGATTTATTTATTTATATGTATTGAACAACTTTCTTTTTTTTCGATCCAACTTTTCATTTGAGTTTTCACTGCATCCCCACCCCC
>OMLF01057626.1:15375-26135 GCA_900302615.1 Holocentrus rufus | reverse complement strand
ACGAGGTGCGGCAGCGTCTCTGTGGACAAACATGCAATGTCGTTGATTTTGTCTCCGGACAGATAGTAGTCCTGGTCCTTGCAGTCACAGTAGTGGTTGTAGATGTAGCTCGCACAAACAAAAAGGTCAGCGCCCAAGACGTGCCTGGGAAACACATTGAAAACATGTGTTGAAATTCAATATATCTCAATACAAAAATGTAAATGTGTTATATTAGCGACATTTAATTCAACTGCAGTAATGAATTTTGACAACTGAATTTTTATTTTTTACATCATATCATAGTTGTGTATTGAATCGTGAAGTTTGTATAAAGTATGATATCCTATCAGATGAGCATATCGGCCCATCATGAACAGCTCTGTGTAGAGGGAGTGATGCGTACATGGCGTTGATGCTCTCAGTGAGGTTGGCCTCGAAGGTCAGGAACTGTTTTCCTTTCTTGGTGAATCCTCGCACCTCAGAGCCGGAGCACACAAAGATCTTCTCCTGCGGCGTTCCCATGGCTCCACCCAAGTCCAGCCTGGAAATCTTGGGCCCCGGCAGAGTTTTGAACACAGGCTGACAGAAAACACATGTTCTTATTATTATTACTACTTTGATTCAAAACTGGTGGTTCCACTGGCTGTTTCAACGCAGGCTGGATACCCACCACGGCCTCTCCCTTCTTCATCCCAAAACATGTCACGACACCATCATGATCAGCGATAGCAACCTGAAACACAGCGATCAAAACGTGCACCAGACATTTTAATGGTATTTTAATGATGATTCGTGCAAAACTGGGAGACAAACTCGATAGCAGGAGCAGGTTCATGACTGTAATTGGGCAGAGTGAACAGTACCTTTTGAGTCGCCTTTTTTCCCAGCGCTGGAAGCAGCTTCATGGTTTTCTGGGATGTCACCCCCACCTGTGGTGACAGAGAGGGGAAGACAAAGTGTTTCAAAAGATGTAGTTATTTGACAGTGGTTGGGTATACCTGGAATTAATTCCATTTAGATTATACAAGATTATCAGCTATTTTATATCAGAAATACAAACTGAAAGAGCAATGTAACAGCAGACATATAGACTCTGCTTAATGTTACCTGCATATAATCAACCCGATTTAGGTGGATCTCCATCTTCTCTCTCAGCTGAGTGACACACCTCTGATCTCAGTCTTGTAAAAAAGTAAGGCGCAATTTTCCAAGTTATGTTATCCTGCTACCGAGCTGCAGTGATCAGTCTCTGTCCGCTGCAGCCCGCTGCCATTCACAGCTTCTTGGCAAAATGCCTCTGAAAATACCAAAGGCTACATATGGCAAAGACCAGGATTATCCGAAGCAATAAGATTAGCAAGGGTTAGCTTGACGTGCTAACGCTAGCTAGCAAGCTAATTAGCTCGCACTCGCCACTTTGAATAAGAAAAAAGGAAAACAACCATCACTAACAGAGTTAACGTCAAGCAAGACGCAGTGAATTCGTCCCGTAAAGTGGAAGTGAACTCATTGCTGTAGTGTATATTGTACAGAACAGCCAGTGCAACACATGAAAAGCTGATGGACGCAGTGGACGTTGCCAGTGACAACGTAGCCGCTGGAACAAGCTGGAACATGATTGGATGAACCTCGATGTCACATTTTGAAACTGTAGCCTGATTGGTTCGCTTCTCAGCGAGACCCCACCCACCGAGACCAACAGCGGTTATCTGGCGTTTTCATTGAACACACTAATTACAGTATCTAACATTTTTATAATGTGCATTTTAAGGAAAAAAATAAACTTTTCTCCCGTTTCTTGAGAAAAGGTAGCCTCATTGATCCAGCCAATCCCCCCATAGAAGTTAATTTGTTCACATACTAGTTCAAAGTTATTTAGGATTTTATGTATGATATAAAAAAACAGATTAAATATGATCTTAGGTTGAGCTGCGAAGGTAATCCGTTGCACACATATTTCAGTCATTATCAGCGCAAAATCAGATTAGAATTATTTAACATTTTATTAGTTTAAGGGATGATTTTAGTCTCTTATGAGAAACATGTAGGCAAATAAATACATGAAACATGGCAGAAAATCAGGGCATGCAATAAGTCAGGAAACGACAAAACCTGCAATTGATTGATGCAACTGAAGACATTTTTTCCAGCTGAGAAATGACGTCAGAATGCATCTTTGCAACTGAAAGCAGTGTGATTTCCACTACCTGCATGTCATGCACTGGGTGATTCGTTTCAAATATAAATCCTGCAGCAGAATGCCCTGTACCTTCAAAAAAGTTTATAAAATACAGCAGATATCCTGTTTCAGAATCCAACAGCCACTTTAACCCTACCTGCAGCTTTTAAGTGAGTTGATGGCATTTATAGATTTAAGAGTTAAGACAAATAAGAACATAGAATGCTTTACACATAAAAAAGGAAATTTCACACAAGAAACCCATCTGTCATCCATGTTTGTTTTGAAAAAGCACATTATGATTATAAAAAAGAACATCTCTAACTATGTATAGTACATTTTCATTTAAATTACTAAAGAAAGTTAATTTGTGTTATAGAATAAGCAATTTTCATGAATAAATAAGGTCATAAAAAGAAAGATCACAGACATTTGTTAGCATTGGTTCATTCCTCAACTGATGCACACAGAACGTAACAATGTGTATGTTTGTGTGTGTGTGTGTGTGTGTGTGCCAGCGTCTGATTGAGGTCACATTGAAAAATAAGAATGGGGGGAAAAAAGAAAATTCACCATGAGGGTTCAGTGCATCACAGGCTGGTCCTCTACTGTAGTCAAATATACAGAAAAGCAGGAACACAGACTAGATTGTTGACATTCCCAAAAAAAAAAAAAAAAAAATCTTCGTTTGATGACACTGTCTGTCATTGTCTGTCCACAACAAAAGTCAGCCACATCCCTCATGGTGGAAAAAGAAAAGCATGAACAAAAAGAGTGGAGTCAAACCCCCGTGGGGGCGAGGCGGCTGATGAAGGCGATACTGCTGAGGCACATCCTCCTGAAGAAGGCAGGGCAGGTGGGCTTCATGATGAAGTGCTCCAGAAGGATCCGCAGCTCCGTGAACAAGGTGCTGGGTCGGGTGGAGAAAACAGAACACGGTTTAATACACATTTTATTACACAGCTTGGTTTAATCAGCGCTGACCAGCCAGTGAAGGAAATCTGAGGTCTGTTATTTTTCAACAGACCCCTAAAGTCTCGTCATCATTTCAGGGCTCCTGATATTCTAACATTTCATACTGCCTAATTTGAGAATATTATAACCAAATTATCAATCATCACCATTGTCTAATTTAAGCCATAAGTGTTGTGTTGTGTCATGACTTACCGGCAGTACGGGTTTCTTCTGGATGTGTAGCGCAGAGTGAGGAATCGATAGTAAATGAAAGGCTGCAGGAGGCTTCCCTGGCCGCTGTAAATAAGATACGAATGAAATGAACAGGTGAAAACTGACACCAAACCCTCCACTGAAAATACATGCTGTGTGGAGAAAGAGCTCTCCACACACACAGCAACCAACAACAAAGCAGTGTGAAAACTGTTGTTAGTCTGCTCAAAACACAAATATGAACCCACTTAAACCTTCAAGCTGCTCATCAGGAACGTTTGAACTAGCAGTTCAGCTGGAGAGCAGCAGAGGGTTCACATGTGGCAACATCTGCTTTGGTTGGCTAAACATTCAGGGATGTACTGCTACTGGTAACAGTATTGGTATTGGTCTGGGTGATTTTCCCCAAGACTGATACTCAGTACCAAAACTGTTGATTTCTATATTTTTGGCACACAGATGTCTGTATTTCTCACATGGTGCACAAATAAGGATTTCATATCAAATATTTTGTCCAATAATCCCAAACTAGTAGTCGGTATGATCTCATGGTCATTTATCTAAGACCAAACATTGTTAGATAAACTAATAAGAGTCTGGTCCACTGAAAAGGTAATCTCTGGTCAATCCAATGAGGTGTCAATACTTTCCAAATAAAGGGCACATTAGAGTTACTTACTCCCGATAATGAAGAGCGATCTGCACACGTACCTCAAGAGCATGAAGACTGTGGCCGGCATCAAGAAGATCTCGTTGCAGGCGATGAACTTCAGGATGTTCTGCTGGTTGGACGTGAGCTTGTCCAGGAAGTTCCTGATGAACGGCAGGCTGCTGGGACCCATGGACTGAAAACACAGTTTGGATCAATCACACAGAGTCCACGACAGGAAGCTTACATTATTTCTACAAGTCCACAGGCTACAGAAACCCAGAATGAATCAGATCATTACATTTTAGGATCAGGGTCTCTGAGCTTCAGCTGGTTGATTAAATAGATAACTACAGTATCATTTGTCTGGTGGTAATTTTTCCACCCTGATCAGCAGTGTGATGCAAACAGTGATCTGTCATATGTAATTAAGAAGAACATTAACAGGTGACAGATGCCTTCATACTTACATCAAGGACTTTTTTGGTGTAGGTGGTCGCATGAAGCAGAGAGAAGAGGAAGACTGGGAAGATGCTCACTGGAGACGATGGTTAAGGCAAAAAACACCACAAAACTATGATAAACAATATTGTATGAGATTAAAAAAAAAAAAAAAAAATCACACTGTTGGATGCTGCCTGAATGATCACTGAAGCCCCTGGGCTGGACAACCAATCACAGACAATCACTTCACCAGATCTCACAATTTAAGATTATACAAATAAGTGAGTAATGAGTATATCAAACACTTCAAAAATGCATCATCAATCAGAACCTTTGAACGCACCACGACCAGGTGACCAAAGCCAAAGTTAACAGACAGAAAAAAACCTGAAGAGCATCTCTGGGAAAACATGCTGACGTACAAAAATGGACGAGTGGATCAACTGAACATGGAAATGGAAAATCCCTCTCCTGACTCGGAACACACAAACACTTAAAAGTGGATCACCATCTGGCATTTTGGAGATTCTTTGGTTTTAAGCCCGCTGACGACAAACAAGTTCAGAACTGTGCCATAAGGTGGCAGCTGCATCCTCAAGCAGTAAAGCAGTATTATGATCTGAATGTTGCAAATAATGGCCACAGTAAGAATGACGAGACTTTCTAGCACAAACCTAACGCAAGAAAAACTAATCTTGTGGCACAAAATGGAGACAATCCTGATCAATATTCCTGATGAAAATATTTAGCAGCCCGACGAAGTGCAGGACAACTGTATCAATCCAACAGAAAGCCCTGAACCAAGCACCTCATGATCAGAATCATGACTTAAACCAGGTACAGAGAGTGATTTGCTTCCTGTGTGTGGATCTGACAGGATACTTGTGATGGGGTAGGAGTTGACCAGGATGAGCGAGTACAGCAGGTAGTGGCAGCTGTCCTCCTGCAGAGCCTGGGCCAGGAACGCTCTGCTCAGCTGGAAGTGGGGGAGCCTCTGGTGCAGGCGCAGGGCGCTGGTGAGGGCGTTGGCCAGCAAAGCCCGCTGGTAAAAGTTGGCCGCTGCATGAGGCCTGAGACACACAAACCGTGAGAAATTAACTATTTGAAATATACAAACCTGTCTGTAACATCTGCATGACATGGGAGCAGGGCTGTAAAGCTCTGACTGGAGGACGTGGGATTAAGATGGAAGGAGGAGGGATGGATGGTTTGATATGTGGGTGTTTGTATATTACTGAATTCTCTGTATTCCCCCTTCATATTTCAATATCTTTTTTTGCATTACTAATAAACCATAATATACCACAGAGCCAAAGAATACACTCACCCCAGCAGCGGCAGAATAAACATGATGGAGCAGTAGACGGTGAAGAGTCGAGACAGCCACATCGCCGTCTCCAGCTTGTTACTCAACAAAAATTGCTGAGGAAGAAAAAAAAGTACATGTAGGAGTTTTCAACATGCTAAAGGGAACAGGAAACAAGACCCTTGATGATGAACCCATCTACATGAACTTATAGAAATCAGGTCATTCCCATGGGTGACAGTTAATTGATTTCTGACATGCTGTGTGAGATGAAACCTGGGTTACAGAGGTTAAGGGATTAAGAGAAACTTGGTTATTGAGCCACGTAAACCCTTAGATTTCTAAGGGCTTACGTGGCATGCACACAGGCTTTTACCTGCATACATGCACAAGAAAAGAAGCTGAACAAGAAACTGACACAAACACAAAGCAGTAAAATAACTGTCACAGCATCTCATTGAGCCGTCTGACCTCCCGCTGACCAGAGCGCCACCATAAAAGAGGGTTACATTCAATTTCCTGCCTTAACCTGATTACTCACAGTAATCTGGTTTCTTGTTTGCATGTAAACACACTGAATGTAGGTGAGGCAAGTCTGACTATGCTAGACAAGCATTCAAAAAGCTGGGATACTTGTGGTGGATGACATAATTTGCTGTTTTAGCATTTTCAAAGCATATTAATGGGAGACATGGTGTTCACACAGTCAAAGCTTTGTAAAAATGATAGTTTACCCTAATCCTAAAGCTGCCTTGACTTAAGTGTGCTGACGTGGCATTTTGATTTCAGCATTTTTAGTAATTAATATGACTATCTGAGAACAGTTGTCTTTACATGTAAAACAGGTTTAACTGACAACTAACTGACCACTTAGAACAGACAGCTTGAGGGGGAAAAAACTACCATGATCCTGTAGCCCTCATGAAATGTTTTGACTGAAAAGATACAGGTCACTTGGTGCACGAGCATAGAATTCATTAAGTATTGTAAAACCACTACTTCAGCTTTTAATGTTTAGATAAGTGAAACTTTCATTGATGGGGAAAGTAAGGTTACTGTTGCAGCAAATATGCAGCAGGAAATTTTAACAGAATAAAGAACATAACTAGAATTAAAAAAAGACCAATTATGACACAATACAGCAAATATGATGGAACATAAACGATTGTGGGGTTATGTGAACATATTTCAATAGCAACAAGAACACATCCAGTAAACCATAACTGTGGGAAGTGTGGGGAGAGACATGGGTTTAACAGTCCGGTAAACACAGTGAACTCACCACTGGCCCTGAGGGGGGAGGAGGGCCTCGCTGGTCGGTGTCAGACATCTTTGGGTTTCTGGGTCGCCCTGTGAACACAGATCAGTCAAAACATGAGGCAAAATGTACCTGTCATTCCCAAAGACACAAAGAGGAAAAGCTGGGACTTTTCCGTCTGCTCCCTGTCCAGAATTAATTTATCTTCTAGGGATCCCCGCACCGACAAATAAACCATTATTCTAATAATATGGTCGTCTATCTAACTGATGTAGTTTGACATGGAGTGGAGGAGAACCGAACTATCAATACTGAAATATTAAAGTAACGTAAAACAAAACGTGACTGGACAGTGTTGTCCCTTCATATCACTGTGAGACGAACCTGGTTAAATGAAGTAAAACAATAACGGAGCTGACAGGCTCTAGCTAACCAAGTGATGAAGCTCATTGAGCTCTCTGTGGCTACGGCAACACATCTGAGTTTACCTATTAATGGAAGATGAGAAGCTAGCTATGGCTACATATGACATGTGAGCCAATGTTGGATCCGTTCTAGTCACAATATGGAGAAAATCAGACTGAAATGTACGTATCGGGGATTTAACAGTGCTAACGTAGTGTTAGCAAGCTAGCACCAATGTCACTAGTCTAGAATATTCTCACATTACTACAGCTACTTGTCGTGTGCATGCTAGCTAGTCGCTAACGCTAGCTACCTAGCATAGTAGCTGTATCAATCCGAATGAATTAATGTTACCTCAATAACGCCGGTGTGACAAAGTTAGCTGTATCGGATGCTAAAATAAGCATTCACTGAATGAAAGGAAAGCCCAAGCTGATGATATTTATAGGAAATAAAGTGGTGCTGCATTTAGCCTAACGTTACCTGCGTCGTGCTGTTCCGTAGCGTGCCAGGTCAAGTGACGTGTAGGGTGAATGATCAGCTGACCTTCTTCAACAAGGGGATATACTATCGCGATGTTACAACGGGAGTTTATGCACTTTGCTGAGGGGAAACGTTCTGCCTTGACTCAGCGCCAGTTCAGCTGACATTAACTTATTTTAATACATTTTCAAACAACTTCACTGGTTGACACTTCCAGAGCAAATGAGACAAACAGGAACAACAACAGTGGAGCAAAGCACTTGATCCCCATTTTAATTTGTGCTTCCTGATAACACTGCAGACTCTCCTCTCCTCCTCCAGTCTCCTCTACATTATCGCTAGGACCAGTAGCCTAACATATCTGGCAACTGAAAATTCCTACTTACAAAACATAAAACTCAGCCATTTATACAGACCCATAGGCTACACGTTTTTGTTTTTTTGTTTTTTTTAAATGTGAACATTTGATAGCCTATATACTTATGATAAACCCCATGAGAGAAAAAGCACAGTTCTCACTGACGTGTAGCTTCACTTAAAATAAAAATAGGCCCTAGTCATAACATAAGTCATCATCCATAAATCTTTTTCGTTTGTCTGCTATTTAAATCAAAAACAGCCCTAAAATTCACATTTCACTGTAACCTGTAATCTCTTTCTTTAATTGTTAAAGTTATAACCTAAAAGATATTTGGCCTGAAAGCATCTGTGATATATTTGGATCAAATGGCAACCAAAGGGCAAAACCAGAATATTGTGACCATCCAGAGAGACAAAATGTGTTTTCATGCAGAGTAATTTGTGAGAAAAAGAGGAGGAACAACTCAGTGCAGATCGGTTGCCATGGTTACAGGCTCTGCAGAAAGATAGCGCATGCGCAAGGGTCAACACCCGCATTTGCAGACCGGAAGGTTCTCCAGTTTCTAGTTTTTTTTCCTCCTATGAGATTCATTCGCTCAACATAAAATATTAGGTTTAGTCGTTATTCAAAATCCATAAACTTTTGATTTATAACAAATAAAACCATTGTTACTGTTATTATCGATTGGAAATAACAGATATCCTGAACATTTGAGCTCTTTACTCCCCTCCTCCCTTAATTCAATGTTACCTCGGTGCATAACCACAAGAGGGCGCAGTCGACCATTCTATCCTGTCGGTGTCCTATAGCCTATATGTTGTATAATAATTTTAGCTTTTAGCGCACCTTATTTGGTCCCAACATGTTTTAAAATCTTACATCTCACTGCTACTGTAAAGCCTTCCGCATGAATCCGCAGATTATTGGCAAGAGTGTCGCAGGATGATGTGTTTGCCGCAGATGCCATTTGAAAATATAGGCAGTGTAAGCACTGTAGAATCTAATTATTTCTTTGCAAAACCTAATTAGGCATTAAAAAAGGTTAACGCCAGCGCCTGAAACGTTTTTGTTTAATAATCCCATTACTGACGGCTCATCATGTATAAAATGGTGCAGGAGGACACTAAGTTTCCACTTGTTAAAGCGAATCCCTGAGAAATAGTCGCAGATTTTTGACACCATCTGCGATTGGAAATTAGGCTTATAATTAAACTCCGGAGACTCAGCACAGCACGGCAGAGTAAGTATAGGCTACAGCGTCCTGGCTTGCATGCATTTTTATGTTTAGTTATTATTCTGCCTGCCTGTTAAAAACTTTGTCCCTGTTTTCTATTTTCACACTGTCGATATTTAAATTTGCTCGCTCTGACAGACTCGCCAAACGGCAGATAGTCTTGTGAGAATAGACCTTCATGATTTTTTAAAGCGTCAGCTCCTCTAGGACCATTACCAGTCAGTACAGAGCTCAAGGTGAGAATTTAGATGAGAACATTTTTTTTTTCCTTGGCCATGTTTTATACTAAAGGGCGAACCTTTCCGAAGACGAACTGCGTTGCTTCCATACATTTAAAAAAAGATAAATATCACAACAAAATGATAAACAACACACAATGTCGATACAAAAAAGATCACAATGTACTAAAGGCTAATAAGCACCAGAGCCACAATACAAATCCCTTAGGGAATATTAGGAGAGGAATATTAGAGACTTTAAGTTAAATTAAATCACATTTTGAGACGTTAATACTCGACTTTTTAGGACAAAAGAGAACAAAATTATCATTTTAATTTTTATATTAATTATTTTCCACATTTTTATGAACATTTATTTTAAAACGAAATATGCTGAGATTTCCTTTTCCTCTACAGCCTGTAGCTTTATCGGTCAAGTTCGAGAGGACAGACTTTTCCTTCCATTTTTATTATACTGAACTGAAAAAAGAAAGAAAGAAAAAAAAAACATTAAAATAAATAAACACATAAATAAATTGACAATGATAATAGTCATAATGAAAAAATTAAAAACAATAAACTCCGTTTTCAGCATAAAATTTACAGGCTCTAAAATAATAATAAAAAAACGGAGTTTATTGTTTTTTATAATTGAGCGGCAGAAAATAACATTAAATCAAAGTAAAATTCTAATATTCAGATTGTATAAGAACGACATATTTTGACAACGAATATGGACGAATTGGAACTGAAGATGAAAAATGCTACAAATGTTCGGGTAAATAGGCTGTATTATGATTATGATTATGATTATAATTTATTATTATTATTGTTATTACCATCACATGTCGGCTACTACTAGCCTAATAGCTTATTACCACTACTGCTGCTGCTAATGATAATACTACTAATAATAATAACAACAACATTAATAATCGGCTTGTAATAATAATAGCATATTATTATTATTATTGTTATTGTTATTGTTATGATTATTATTATTATTATTAACAATAATAATAACAACAACAACAATAATAATAATAATGTTATTTTATGGAAGGTGTTTCTTTC
>OMLF01057626.1:0-15170 GCA_900302615.1 Holocentrus rufus | reverse complement strand
TAAATAAATAAGTTTATTGTTTTTTATAATTGAGCGGCAGAAAATAACATTAAATCAAAGTAAAATTCTAATATTCAGATTGTATAAGAACGACATATTTTGACATATTTTGACGAATATGGACGAATTGGAACTGAAGATGAAAAATGCTACAAATGTTCGGGTAAATAGGCTGTATTATGATTATGATTATGATTATGATTATAATTTATTATTATTGTTATTATTACCATCACATGTCGGCTACTACTAGCCTAATAGCTTATTACCACTACTGCTGCTGCTAATGATAATACTACTACTAATAATAACAACAACATTAATAATCGGCTTGTAATAATAATAGCATATTATTATTATTGTTATTGTTATTATTATTATTATTAACAATAATAATAACAACAACAACAATAATAATAATAATGTTATTTTATGGAAGGTGTTTCTTTCCAGCTGATGTAAATCAAAATTTTACTTCCCACAATTTTATATTTTCCGAAACAAAGAAGCTTTCAACCTGCGTACACTTCTCCACCTTTAACCTTTTTCTCTTTCAAAGCTTCTGCATCAACAGTTTCCAAATGAAAAAAAAAAAAAAATCAGTCATGAAAGGGGGTGACAGAACAAAGTGAAGGCCTGCTAAAAGAAATAAACCAACTTCTGCTCAAATGAATGCGCTTGTAACGCAGAAAAGAGAGCTGTATCTCATCCCCTGACTCTATTCGGCCAAAACAAACAGGGTGTGGAATGGGATGAAAATTGGGACAAGCGAGGAAGACGACCGGAAAAAAGAGTCGGCTTGATAGGGAGGAAAAGAAGGACACGGTTAATTTCCCTCAAACTGGTTCAAGAAACAATACAGCGAGTTATCAACAGCCTTCTCCGCCTTTTATCTCTTTGTTGCCTGGTCTAAGAAGGACTTTTCAATTCACACAAGACACAAGCCTGTGATACAGTCTGAATCAAACTCCTGTTATATAGCCTATAATAAACTACACACACCCGTTCATTTAGAAGTTATGTTTTTTTTCACTGCCTTGAGACTTTAAGATGCACAGTGTAGAGTTTACCACTCCACAGCTTATTCTTTGAATTATTTTATCTCATTTGATTGTGAATTGAAAACCACTGTAAATCAAACAGAAGCGTGTTGTTCTTTGAATATAAATGTTTGTAAACATAATTGCAGGCCGTGCTATTGTAAACAACAACAACAACAGTGTCCCAGACCTGAGGACGGAAACATAATATGTATTTTTATATACCGTAGATTGATTGATTGATTGATTGATTGAGGGATTTTGCCTTCCCTGGGTTTAAAATGTATCACCAAAAACTATATTACACCTTTAAAGTGAAAGAACATCACAGAAGGCAAAATTAGTGCAAAACTCTAAATCAAGGCTGCTCATCTCTGACAATGTGTGTATGTGTTCGTTTAATTAATACTAAATACAGAAGCACCTTTTGCTTTGATGAAAGCAGTTAATCTGTTTTACCAACTAATTTTTGAACGTTTTTGGGAAAATTCTCCTATTTGCAGAGTATTGTTCAAGCTCACTCAAATTGCAAGAGAGCCTCTCATGTCCACTTCTCTGTAGGTCAGTTCACAGATTTTCTGCAGGATGGAGTTTGATGCTCTGACTGTTCCTCCAGCATCCTGATCTCCATTTTTTCTCAGCCGTCACTTCATTCATCTACTTGTCTGCTTCAGATCGGTGCCATGTTGAAAGACGGCAGTCTTTCTCACTCCCGCTTTTTCTTTTTTTTTTTTTTTTTTGGCAGATGGTAGCAGATTTTATTCCTTCCAAAATATCTTGGTGTCTTGAACTTTCTTTTCCCCGGTGAAGACAAAGGTTCTGTAGCATCATGCTGCCACCATATGCCAAGAGTTTTGAGGGTTCTTCAGGAATGAAGAACCCTGTTTCTCCAGATCTTGCATTTCCCAACATGGTTTTGGAGTCTGACTCTGTCTTCTTGCATTTTCAAGACGGTACTGGGTGACTGTTTTTGGTCAGAAATGCCTCATGTCTTTGCACCCTGCAGGGCAAACTTGCCAAAAGACTATCTTTTCTGCAGCCCTGCACCATGCTAACATGCTTAACATCTTCAGGGCTTCTTTTGCATCTTTGGAACTGAAACAAAACCCTTTTACTTTGGCTTCAGTATGCCATAAGACATTTTCCGTCATGGTTTATGGAGAATTGACTGTGTCCTTTTGCATGATGAAGACTGTTGGTTGTTTTAGGTGAGAACTGGTTCGTCAAAAACAGTGGAGACCATGGTTCTTATGCATGGAGTGCCTGGACTCCAGCATGCAGGTTCCACTTGGCCTCAACCTCCCTTTTGTACGAAGAGGATCCTGATATGAGTCTCAGGGTGCCATGATTCTTCTTCTTCTTCTTCTTCTTCTTCTTCTTCTTCTTCTTCCTCTTCTTCTTCTTCATTTTGGTCTTCACTGTGTTCCAGAGTAGTTTCAAGGTCTCTGAAATCTTTTTACTCTAAACATCCCGGAGATCTTAAGCATTAGTTACTCATACCTGTATAATCTGCAGGGAAAAAAAAACTAGAGTGAAGTCCTGATATTGAATATGAATCAGTCAATTTCAGGAGAAGAAGAATTAGCTTCATGCATGGTCTGGAATGAGATTAGTTAAGTTTTAACATGTTTACCATCTAACAAAAGAGTGTGCATAAGCAAAAAATTATTTTCCTTTTCCACTTTGAATGCGTTGTCTTTAATGAGCAGCCTTTTTTTCCCATGATCTTGCAATTTGCTGTATTGAAATGAAAATGGAAAAGGTCTGATTTTAATGATTTTGGTGTCAGTGTCTGTGGTTATTCAATAGGACTTCTATTTTGATAAAAACGCGGCTCATCAGGATCCTAACTGCTGGTCGATTAGCTGTAAAGGCTGCAAGGAATCTGATGCCCGCCACAAGCCTGGAGCCAAAAAACTACTGACAAAGAAAGCAAATGGGATCCACAAGAAAGTCGACTTTTTCCCCTTTTAGCAGTAAGCCTATGTTTGTTTCTGGGCTGAATAGAGGCCTATAATGGAACTGATGGCGTCAGGATTGTCACCACAAATGGTCTGGGCGGTTTGCAAGGCTGTTTGACAGAGCCCATTATGTCATTGGTCACGTCCCTCCACTCCTTGCTCCCTTTGGCTTGAATGGGGGTGAATTAATCAAATGGTTTGAGAAAGATCAGCCAACTTAATGCACTTTGTGTCGAGGCCTTGTGATCCGAGACCCTGGCCTCTCTGTACCTGCCCTGTGTGCATCTGATCATAATCATGGACAGTAACCTAACTAAAATATTGATATAATGTGCTTATAGGGATTTACTGTGTATCTGTGGTGCTGAATAGTGAGTTTATAGTGACCTCATACTCAGTGGTGTTTTACCTCATATAGTATCACTATAGGGTCTCAGTTTTGCTGTTATATCTCTATCTAGAATCCTTGTAAAATGTATTTATTATTACATTACTTTTGCACTTTTAGTGCATTTGTGAAAGGATTATTATAAGGGCCGGCCAAGGTCCAGCTTCATTCCTAAATTTCATATCTACCATTTGAATTATATAGACACTTGTAACATTTTGAGCATATAATTGTAAGTTGCATGATTTACAGAGGGGTAGATTTATTTTGTCTGTATGACAGAGGTTTTCAGCTGTTTTTCAAATCAAAGAGCTATTTGATGAGATTATGTCCCCACACATAGAGCACTTTTTGTAGTTGCTAATTTAATACTGAATTGTGTCTCTACACTGTACAATAGGCCTTGTAATTTGGACACATTTTCTAATTTGGATAATCTGTGGTGAAATTAAACTATTCCTCATTTTTATGGAGGACTGGCTGGAAATTCACCTTCCAGGTCAGCTGGATATCAAATGTTCCATAACGGCATAGGCCAAGTAAATTAAATATTGATATGGTTTTTAAAAAGTCAAAATACGCATGCATCCACCATCAGATCTGTTTTTGCAGAGGGTGAATTGGTCCAACTGGCCCAAAGTCAGGCCCATGCAGCGCTGTAATGTTATTGCTTCATCAAACACAATCAAAATGTGAATTAATCAAAGCACTGTGTGCGTTAAAAGCACGTATGCATGAGCACCGTTTGCCTGTAATGGATGGCTTTAAAATTTGACGTTATTATTTCCCGTCATTTCAGGAAACAAATTGAACATTTATTGCATATATATTAAAAATTATACAGTCGTCGGGAGAGGCTGATGTCTCTTTTATTGAGGCGCACCGAGAGGTGAGGTCTCACCGGATCAATTTCCCTGTCTTGTTACTCCCGCAAGAGGATGTTTGGAAAATGCCTGGAACCGCTAAATTGATTCAGAAACGAATTCATAACTTGGGGGGTTTAAGCAATTTTGTGGCACCCAGCTTTATCCCCAGTCCTTTCTCTTGTTTCATGTTTTGATTGCTTTAAGCATCCAAACAAAGTTTTGCTCTAGTTTGCCTCTCATGCCGGTTTGTTCTCTGTTCTTTGGGCTGCAGTCCACGTTATTTTTCATTCTTTGGGAAAAAATGCACTTAATCCACTGGGTTTTGGGTGGCTTCACAAACATAGCCATTAAGCAGTCACAATGCTTTTATTGTGCACTTGATCTCAAAATAGAGCCTGCATGGTCTGACTGCAGGATCCAGACGAACCTATGGAAGAGGCCTTGTCTTTGTCTGCCTGTAAGGAGATGAATGGCCTGTGTCACCCAGATGATTAGTTTGCACTATTAAATTGTCAAAAAGGAAGGATTTTTCCCCTAATAGTGCCTTTTCGCGAAGAATTATGGAATTCAGAGTTGTTTGCGACTGCCGGGGAACTTGCAGGGCTACGCAGGGGCGAGGGCGAAGGTCAGGCAGAGTTCTCAGCGCTGCAGCCAGTGTGGCGCAGCAGGCAGAGGGCACGCAGAGACAAATGTGGGCCTATTTCCAACAGGAGGCGAATATTAACCTCTAGCTTGTACCTGATGAGAGGTATGCGCTGATATAGCGATAATACAGGTGAAGCCATGACCTCCAGTCAGCGAGCATCACAAGACAAACAACTTGCATCAGTTTGACATTATTCGCTGCGATGCATGCTATGAATTTTTGTTATTAAGATTTATATTAGCCAGATGAAGGTGGATAAGCTGAATTTGAATGTTATCCTTTGCTAGATCTCTGAAGATGGGCTATATCCAATGATCCACGCGTGTAAATTTAGTGCGTAAAAACGCAAAGGCGCAAACAGTGTCGCGTCTCCACCAAAGCTACAGGGGGAACAAATTGAAGTCAAACAATGTCTGAATAGGCCATTAATCGTCAAACTTGGATTATTTTATTTCTCCCTCAGATTTTTTTCTTTTAAAATGGTATTAAAATTAATTTAGTTTCATAAAATGGTGCGCAAAAGCCTTGGTAAAAATGTGCCCGCCAGCGCCAGATCTCTCTAAAGACGAGCTGTCCTCCTGCGGGACATGACTGCCCTGCTCCATAGAGGAGACCCCCTTCTATTCTACTCTAACTTCTATTCTAGTGCCAAGGTTTTGTGTTAAATGTTAACAACTTGGCCCGATCCATTTTATCGCCAACAACAAATCTGTGTTGACTCTAACACTCGCCTCCATTGTGCCCATTATACGCCTGCCCTCACTTGAAGATTTATGTATTTTTGATATTAAATTCCTTCTGTCATCAAGACTGCTCTCTTGTTGACTTTTCTTGACCCGCCGACCCTGTTCCCCAAACTTTCCCATATTTAACGCGGGACCCCCCTCTGGACTTCTTGGGCTCTGCCACAGCTGAATGCTTTGTGTCTCCTTTGGTTGGCATGTGCTGTTTGCACTGTTCTTGAACTTCAGTGTGCTGCTCTGTCCCCATCCTGTACTTTGAACCCAGTGGGCCATCTTCCCAAAAAATAATTCCCCTTATTGTTCCCACAAGCCAAGGGCCTCATTCACTAAACCCTACAGGGCAAAAACCCCTGAAATCTACTGTTATTTACTTATAACGCTTATAACTAAATTTCTGGGTAGCATGACTGATGACTGACAAGAAATTAGTTGTGGCTTCAAAATGCCTCTGCTTGAGTATCAAATCTGGTTTGCTTTGCACGAGGCAGCTTCCATAAAATTAGTTGTAAATGAAAGTGGTCACCAAGCCCACACAGAACATGTCAAATGATGATGCAAACCCAATTCATGATTTTCACTGGATCGTTTTCCTAAGGAACTCCTGTGTTGCATGGAGCTGGAGTTGCAGGTCAGTAAAGCCAGACTGCAGGAATGTCCATACCTCTTCATACCCAGTTGACGCCCATGCAGTCTACAAGCCTCCCTCTGGCTGCCCAGCTTGCTAATTAGTTAAACAAACGCTCGTACTAATGATCCCACTGGCCTGGTGAGCTTTGGGGGTTTTGTTCCACGACTTTGCCCGTCCTGCTGGAAACTTGGCCCCGCTGACCCGAGCTATCAGGGCGCTGTGGAGACGGCTGGACCGCCCTGTCCGGAGTCCGGCCCCCCCAGGGGCCAAAGGGCAGCGTCCAGGCCCGGGAATGCCACCACCAGCTGCTAGCGGTGACACCAGTTACAAAGGCGCTTGGTGAGCAATCCCTCTATGGCTTGTCAGGATTGTGACAGTGCTGCCCTGACATTTATTTACTCTCTCATACGGTTTCATTTCAGCAGTGAGTCTCTGGTTTCTGTTGAGCTCAGTTCCTACAACCGCTGTTCTAACATGACTGCAAATCACTCTCAGCTTTGAGTGGCTTTTAAAAACTAACTTCTACAGGCGACATGTACAAGAATCAACTTATTGAACAGTGGCTATCAAAGTTGCTGTTAAGCAACAAGCCATGTCTGTTTGTATGAGTGTGGTCAGCGCATTAATATTTAAACGGAATAAACAGTCATAATGTTCTTCCACCACACTGCAGGTCAGTAACTAAACCGCTTGGTCGCTGGTTACATCAAAAGCGCTGATTTGCTGTTGGCGCACTGATATTTGAACCAGCCTTTCAGGTGCAGTCACACAGGTTAGAACACGAATCAGCCAATCAAAACTAAGGGGAAAATATAAATACAGCCGGACTTTATCACAAACTCATCTAACGCCGACAGGCTGATCAGAGCCAAAGAGAGTGGGGTTTATTTGAGATGATGTCATTTGGCTTTTTTTTGCCTTTAGTCTTTTATGCTGCGTTGTTCTTGACGTCAATACCGTCGTCCTGTCTTCAGCACACTGAGCGAAATTCACAAGTTCACGGCAATAAAGTGTTGAATAATAAATTGATAATAATAAATAATAATAAATTGATACGGGGCATTGTTTTATTAAGAATTAAATAGGTATTTTGCCGGCTTAGCTAAAGAACTTGACGAAACCAGGAACAGCCATGCAGCAAAGGAACTGGTTGCCAGTAGCAACGGCCTACAGTTTAGCGGTCAAATAAGTGACCGCAGAGTGACCGACTGACCAATCACAACTGAGGAGGCTATTGTGCTCTTATAATTTTGAGCTCAGGCGTTCAAACATTTCCCCTCCTCTGGTTAACACTGGCCCGCTACACGCTGTCATTTGTGGCTCACGGTGTTATTTGGACAATGTTTGGCCATTTAGCCGGTCTGTGTCTGTGTGCTCCAAGGAGGTCTCGACAGAAATTGATACTAATTGCGGGGACTGTACACTGCTGGCTGGTGGAGCGCCTGCAGGCAACTGGAGGACCTGCTTGTCACCGCCTAATTGACAAGGGCTTGTCTGTCCTGGGAGCAGCTGGTCCTAAGCACTGGCACACAATCGCAATCTTGACACGGCCTCCACTCGCCTGGAGGAGTTTTGAGGGAAAACGCCGTTAAAGGGAGATTTATTGAAACTCCCTTTGGGTGACGCTGTATTAAGTAATATAGGCCTATTTCCACGGGTGCAAAAGGGAGCCGCACTCCTGGTATTAATAACAGGAGGCTCCAATTAGCCCAGACAGGTGACATTTCTTGTGCCATCATGAATCATTCCAAACAAGACAAGCAGGGAAATAAAGCCTAGGTGTATCCCTGCTCTGAAATAGGTATTTAAGCAATAGTTATTTTACTTTCTTCAGGCTAAAAATCTCTGCTATGGGGTCTATGCTTAGCAAATCGGATTAATTTAGGGGGGTGTGCTGCACCAGCCATTCAGCTGGCCTGGGCTGACACAGGATAGGCGAGAACACACACAAATAACATCAACCCTCACAGTAAAATAATCAATTCATTATTGTGGCCTGTTTTCTATGCGCCCATATAGCTGAATGCATCCAGAGGAAAAAACCAAGCAAGTATTGTTTTCGTCTGCAAGTGGAAAAGGTTTTCCTCAACTTTCCCACTGCCTGTAAAGAAATGCTGCTTTTCTGGCCCTTTTGAACTGAAATCGTGATTTTTCCCTGGTGTTCTCCGGACGCGCTCCTTTATTTCTGAGGAACAATGACAACACTGGAGCACCCCGCCGGTGCGCCACAGTTGGGGATCCCCCGGATTGTTTTAGACATCTTTGGATTTCATCAATCAAAATGACTGCAGTTTTCCATAAAAATGCTGAATTTGGTTCTGGAACCGAGCGAGCTAGGTAGAAAATACGAAGCTGTCCTTCTCGATGATAAATGGCCATCCTTTGATTGAACAAATAGAGAAATACGTGCCACAGTATACTGAGAAGCAGGCGAAGATTGTTAAGAGGACTCGTGGTCCTTCATCAAATGATGCCAGAAATGAATTGCCTCGAAACATTACAGAAGCAATCGCATTTTCTCCAACCTATTCTCTCTTTAAAAAAAAAAAAAAAAGTTTTGTGGTCACTTATGTGAACAAACATCATAATATAACCCCAAAGTCTTTGACTGGACATGCCTTGACTGAGAAAGAGTTTATTACTCCTCATATTAGACTACTCGGGAAATTTCATGACCTGACTTTTTATGCCACTATTTGAAAATATTATCTGAATATGTTAAAATGATCGAAGTTTAGTAACAAAGATTAATGTTGCATCTTCTGAGGGAAAACAAACAAACATGAAAACACTGCAGGCAGGCATGTGGGTCAGCTGTTGGTGTCAGATATCATTCCAGTAATATTGGTCTTTCTCACTGGGTTACTGAGTGTAGCAAACCAGATTATGGACCCATAAATATATAGGAGACTTTGGCCTGCATGGGATTGCAGAAAGCTTATCCACTGTCCCTGCACGTCCCTCACTCATAAATGCCTGTTTGCACTGAAATAGCATCTTGCATCGACAAATATAGAACTGTGTAAACCTAATTAGCTGATTGCAGGATTTTGCAGCTCTTGTTTCAGTAGATCCACAATAAAATCTTATGATTGCAAAGAAAAACTTTCAATTTTCTAAAAGCAATTAGCAGACGCCTCTCAAGGTGTCCTTTGTAAACAGCCTTATTTATACGGCTAATTATCCAATATTGACATTTTGTCCCGCCCCGGGTCAGCGGGTCAACAGTTGGAGATTAATGGCGCTGGATAGAAGCAACTCAAACCAAAAGTCACTGTAATATTACGATAATAGGCCTGTTATCGTAGATCTTAAGTGTGTTTGAGGCATGAATGGTGAATTTAGTACATTTTGGAATTTCTGTAAATACTCTAGGCTATATCTGTAATATTCCCTCTATAGTGTGTCTGTGATCAATAGTGGGTTTAGTGACTTTATTGTAATTTATAACTTTATTTCCTATGTTTTCACTAACACTCCTATAATATTCATAGGGACTTTTAGCGTGTCTGTGGTAGACTCAGCAGTGAGTTTATAGGGACTGTATACTTGAGTTTTTTACGCTATGATATTCCTATGAACACGGCTCAAATTTTTCCTGTGATTTTTTTTTATAGGATAATATTCTTCTGAAATGTAGGATTATAACATGGTTCTTTATAGGGAAATTGTCCCTCCCCCTCCTCAGAAACTATGGTAGGCTTGACTAGGGCTTGTCGGGCTTGAAGAATTGTTTAATTTCAGGGCCCCGGCGTTTCCTGAGGTGAGGTCTGCATTGGCTGCTAATAGAGATCTAATTGATGGGCCGAGTCCCGTTTCCGTGCTCTCTCCCTTTATTGCGCCCCGGCGTCTGCTGTAAAATAGGACTATAATCAGATTCCGCCTATTCCTCCTGGAGCAGGATGAGAGCTCAGGGCTGCGGAGAGAGATGGGGCAAAGAAAAAAAAATCGTTATTAAAAAAGTTAAGCCCAGAGTAGGAATTCGACATACTGTTGAGGCTTGATGAAAAAGAGGAAAGCGAGCTTTGCCATACATTTTTCTCTCCTAAAATTACCCTGTTCTTGTTTTGGCTTTGTTGCCTCCTCGCTCCCCTCACAGTGTCTATAATATTCCTCTCATAGTCTTATTGGGACTTCATGTGTGTCATGGCACTCATTAGTGAGCTAATAGTGACTTTATTACACCTACATGTTTTATTACATTCCTATAATACTTCTATATGAGTATAAGACGTGCTAGCAATATATCTATATGGTTTATTTCCAATAATATTCCTATAATATTCCTGCAGGAACCTATAGTCAATGTACTGATTGTTGGGGTTATTGACTTTATTACACCTTCTAACATGTTTGATCCCTATATCCTTTTCTTATAGAGACTTGTATTAATATTATTCTGTAGAACTTACCATTACTTGGTATTGCTGACCAAATACCTGCAATGATGGTGATTATTTTTATTCCAGTGTGTTTACATTGATCATATGTGCTTGTCATGACAGACTCTCTACATGATCAAATGAAATACCATACAGACCAGTCCTTGTTAATCTCAGTAGGTAGAGGGGATGTCAATCAAATCAAACTGAGACTGGCAGCCAGGGAAACAGAGTGATTCTCTCTTTTCTCCCCTTCTCTCCTTGTCTGTCTCTCTCTCTCTCGCCATCTCCTATAGAGCTTCCTGGAAGGCTGTGATTGGCCGCCTGTCTGGGCCGTGATAGCAGCCCTGGAGCCGGGGATGATTGATGACGGCGAGGGCAAGGCCGAGCGCTGGCAGCATAAAGCCCCATAGACGCCTCAATAAAGAGCCTGGCTAGTGGAGAGCCCGGGCCCCGCTCAATAGGGCCCCTCCGCCTCTGAGGACCCACGGCTAGAGAGAGAGAGAGGGAGAGAGGGAGAGGGAGAGAGAGAGGGAGAGGTGCTCTGTTGTTGGATAATCCGTTTAGCTTTCGAGCCAGCAGCCGTCTGAGGCTGGATAAGTGCAGCGACGGATGTGTGTGGGGTGAAAATAGCAGGGGTTGGCTGGTGGAGTGCTTGGGGGGTGAAAGGATGTAGGGACGAAGGATATGGAGAGAGAGAGAGAGAGAGAGAGAGAGGGAGAGAGGGAGAGAGATGGATCATCCAGTCGCTGGGTGTAATGGGAAAAATGGGAGTGGATGGAGCAAACTGGAAATCAGATCTGCAGGCTAAAACTGGAAATTATCAGGAGCCAAAAAAGTTGGAAACCAAAAAGTTATTGAAAGAGAAGTGGCTCCTGTTGCCTCTGGCCCAGTGAAGGGCAGAGGCTTCAGAGCACATGCAGACCTCTCTCTGATGCAAACTGCAAGAGGCTTGAGGGTGGGTGAGGGGGCAGCCGGTCCACAGATGCATAACTCTGGTGACCTTTGCCTCAGCAGATCAATGAGACCCTGCTAGGTTGGACTGCATCGGTCCGAGGTCCACCGCATGCAGCCCTGTCCTAACCCCCAGCGCACAGCGGCTCTCAAAAGCACAATTAGGCAGCAATCTGCTCCTACCAAGGCAGCTTTGAGAGACTGCAGCGCTGCGACACGATGTCCTGCAGACCCGCCTGGCTGGAGTTGGCAGGACGAGGCTCGGGGAGAGCGGAGGGGCCGGAGGCTGAGGCTCCGAGGCTCCTCCGGCCTCAGAAGGTCCCATAGAGGTCAGGGAGGAGGAAAACGGGGTGTGTGTTTTGACCAGGGTTTACCCAGGACAGATGCTGCAAAACAGACATGGCTGCCCACTGAAGACTCTGTGTTTAAAGGACAGGTTCAGGATTTTCCAACCCTGGCTGTATGAATATGTCCATTCACATCATTTCTAACTTTACATATCACAACCTCACTGCTCGCTTTATTGATGAGAAACTCACCGTTCTGCTGCAGCTTCAGGCTGATGTGAACACACTCCAACAGGACACACACTTTCAACCTCAGAAAACTTTAAAAATAAGCACAGTCATGAGCACTTTTGTATTTATTCAGTTTTGTGCAACTAAATACTGAATTTAAACATATTATATAGACAGCACAGTTTACAACAATTGATAAAAGGACAATTTCACTGTGCTGTGCTGTGAGTTGCTCCAAAAGGACATGTTGCCCTGTTGGTATTGAAGGCTAGCAAGAAGCTGCACTGGCTCCTCATCATTAAAGCTAGCAGTGAGGTTGTGCTATGTACCATTATGAATGATTGACATCAACATTTTAATACAAGCAAAGTTGAAAAATACAGAACCTGGGATTTACAGCGAGGATCCAGTTTGATTTACGACACAGGACAACAGAATAAACTGAAATGCTCAGATCACCAACCAATGCTAATGAGTGCCAAGGTTCTTTTGTCAGTGATGTCCTTTAAATTCACTCACTGCCAATTATATTTTAATAAAACACACTCAAATGTGTGTTTTCTCTCCTTTAGATTACTGTAATCTGAATCATTGTCACCACTGTATAGAATGTTGCATAATTGTATTTTTTAATACAGTAAAATGTACTGTATGTAATGTATGTGTATGAAATAAATATATTTTACTGTCAGTCCTTATGCTGGCATTTTTCATGTTAATGACCTTTATGAAAATAAACTGGCAAAAGTTTGCATAAAATATTTTGTCTTTTCCTTTTCTATATTTCCTTGTGTTAAAAAGGTAAATTAATTATTATTATTATTATTATTTTCTGGGAAGAAGTATAAATCTGTTGAAACAAGGCAGAATAAGGCAGATCAGCCCACTAGGATCAAGAAAATGACACTTGATTCAAGAAAATTCTGGAAACAAGTTGATTAGCTTTGGAAACAAGTGGGATTATCTCATCCCACTGGCAGATTATTGACCTTGTTGGAAGAAAAACAAGATTTGAACTCTGAAGAGGAGACTGAAGGACTTTTGCACCATATGGAGGCTTACACATCCTAAAATCCACGCATAAAGAAAAAAAAATAATAAAAAAGGGAATGATGTCTTGATGGTTGCCAGTTAAAGAAAAAAAATCAGTCAAATGATACCAGCATTTGAATGGATCCTGGTCCTTCCAGCCCTGCTTATATTGGTGTTGTTACTGAGCTCCATGGTGCTTTCATGACTGGAAACTGTGACTACAGTCAACGACTTACACTATTTACTAATGAACCTAAAACTACCTACCCAACAACAAATTAGGCCTTATTGCTTTAGAGCCAATTAAAGCCACTCAAAATCTGTGTGAACGGTTCAATAGCCGTGGGCTAATGAAACCACAACAGTCAAATGTGTCTTTGTTGATTTGTGATTAGTGCGTGGGCGGATTCATGGGGTATCCATAACCTGATTCTGCCTCGGGTTTTAATTGCCTAATTGGAGTGATTATTTAGCAATGGGAAACCATTCCACCTGTTCCTCTGTACTTCTGCAAGTGTCAGCCTGGCTTGACAGTCATTGATGACAAAGTGGATTTACCTTCAAAAACAAATATCCAGAGGTGAAACGTTTACCTACTGTAATTCTGAGGTACTGGTTCCATCCAGTTTCTCCTTTCTCCTTTTCCTGCTCTACATTTCAGAGGGAAATCTTGTCCTTTTTCCTGCACTACATTTATCTGACGGCTGGAGTTCCTAGTTCCTTTGCAGAAGAAGAAGAAGTGATGCATTGTTAGAGTGTAAACTAGCCAACAGTATATGGAGCAGTTAGAGCTACAACATTCAAATACTTCTTACAGGTTAATGCATCAATAATTTAACACTCTGAAAGGAACCATTCTTCACTAGGACTACTTTGACTTTTCAGACGACAGTGGTATGAAAATAGTTGAAATAGTTAAAAAATAATTGGTAAATGTATGATAGTATTTCTACACTTTTACTTGACCCCCTGAGCTCTGATTTCCCCTTAATTTTTACCTTAAGTATCTTCAAAGTGATAAAAAGCCTTAGTCTCCATATTGTAGGACAGTGTCCATCCATATTGTGTATCTGCTGGTTGCAGCTTCACTGAAGCTCCATCACACTTATATTGAGTGAAATATTCAAAGCCAAGATGCCATTGTTTTATGGCTGCAGAATTACATCAAATAGAAAAGATCTACATGTCTTGTGCATCATTTTATACACATTTCCCTGGAATTCAGCAGGACAGATTTGGGATCTTTGGAAACCTTGGGATCTCCACTGGTATTTTAAATAAAGTTCTATGGGTTTGAATAAAGCTCAGCTGTGCTGCATGGATTTGTAATGATAAAGATTTTTACTTTCACTGGAATATTTCGGTACTTTACTTAAGGATTGGAGAACTTCCTGCAGCCCTTCTGCCTCCAACAAGAAGGAGAAACACGTCAGTTGTTTACTGGCTGATAACATCAATTAAACCTGCATTAGAAAAGCACTAATACATCTGAAAGGTGCATGACTTGTAATGCCTTCATTATGGCTGACCTGGAAAACACCGCCATAAAAGATCCCATGAACCCACGGGACTCCGATTTCACACAAACAACTGTACGGCACGAACAGACCCGTCCTGAGTGGGCTGAGCCATTAGCCAGCGCTGGATCTTTTCATATTGCGGCTGCTGTTGTGTGTTGTTGGTGGGCAGAGGTTAACAAAAGGCCAAGGCAAATCCAAGCCACCGGCGTTGGCCGCATGGGGAAATGTTGGCAAGCGAGCCAGAGAATAATCATAGGCTAATCTGATTTCCAGCTTTGATAATGGAGGCCGGGCTAAATAAGAAAAATTCCAGGCAAATTTGTGCAAATGAAAAAGGATTCCTCCTGACATAATGGTACGGTGCAAGGCAGCCACTAATGAGCAATAATCTGTCTAAGAGCTTCTCCTGCCCTGCCCCTCCCTCTGCCCCCCCTCTCTCTCCCTCTCTCTCTCTCTCTCTCTCTCTCTCTCCCCCTCCCCATCTCTCTCGGT
>OMLF01057623.1:379-25010 GCA_900302615.1 Holocentrus rufus | reverse complement strand
CCTGACGGGGGGCGGAGAATAAAGAAAATTTCATACACATATTGACTGATAGAATAAAAGCTGCACTTAAGCTGACTATCATATGTCTATCCTTTTCCCTTTCTGCCTCATCGAAATTTGCCCCAGTTCTCGCAGTATCCAGCAAATTTCCTGTAAATATGTGTATGAGTTGCTAACAATACTTGGCTACTTTAAAGCAAACTAGGCGAGATTTTTATGTACAAATATATGTTTCTTCTATTTCTGTAAATTATGCCATAGATTTGCCTTATTTGTCAAAATATAATGAATGAGAACATAGAACAAAATCATCCACATGTCCCCGGTATATCATTGCCTCTAATGCTCCTCTAATGCTAGGAAAGTGATTCTGGAAGTAAGGATGCAATGAAAAAATCTGCCAGGCGTCTATTGCTATTTGCCATAACAGGAGATGGGTTCAAAAGTACATTTGCTCCTGGATCTGGAATTGTTGTGTTTCAATAGTTTTGAAATGTAACGTTTGAAGATCTCTGTTTGCAGTCCACTTTCAAAACACACTTAAAACCAGTTGAGTTCTCGGAGGGTTTCTCGGACCAAACAGATAGTACCCGGAGACACTATGACTATAAAAGGAAAAAGCGCACTCTGTCAGTTTACAAAGGAAAAATCGCTAAAACGGTAAAGGTTTAAAACAGCGTAACTAGCTAGCTAGCTTAACTAGTGTGTGACAAAAGACATAAATTACAGAACAAGTGTGATGTACACACTTTCCTAATGTATACACTATGGGGAGTGATAGCAGGCTCCATTCCAACATTTTAGCATACATTATATTGAGCTACAGTACAAGCTAACACTTTGGCACACAGTATATTGTGCGATAGCAGGTCCATTGCTAACACTTAAGCATGTTAATAAACCACTAGCATTATCTCCAAGTGCAGCTTTAAGGCCTCATTATTTTCTGCTTCTTCCAGAATGTTCAAGATTGTATCAGTCTCCTTACAGAGTTTGATAAAAGTTTGTCATTCTCATTGTAGTCCTGGAGTGCATGCTATCTGTGAATGTTACAGAAGTATCTGGACCATAACAGTCCTTGGAGTGATCTGTACATCTGTAGAGGAGAGGAGGGGTTCCATGTGGATTTAATGCAGGTGGCTCGACAATGACTGAGTATCTGTATATGCATCCAGCATCAATTACATCCTGTTTACCCTGGACGGCTATCTGCCTGTGGTCAGGGCCTGTGTGTTTAGATAGTCTCTCATAAGGCTGCAGGCCGTCATATAAACTAACTTGTAAAAGGGAGGACCTCTGTGTCTTTATGAGACAAACACAATCTGGTATTTTACAAGGAGAAGCTTTTAGGCTCAAACTGTTGAACTTACACACAAGGCGGATACAATGAGTACACATAGTGAAACCCAGCCACGCCTCCATCTTGGCAGGAGCGAAGGGTTCTTTGCAATATCAACATGATGACACTAAATAGTGCAGCCATTCACCAGAAAGCAGTGGACAGACACACAAATAAAGACAGGGCCACAGCCTCAGTATAAGTGTCCTGTTCACTGTATGTGTGAGTGCATGTGTTCGCAGTCAGCGTATGCGTGTGAACGAGCCACAGCGAGGCATGCACTGAGCGTTTGCTGCAGTCCAGCTGTTGCATATGGAGTGCCAGAGAACACGGGGCAGTGGTCCAGCCGGCTCCGGGCTACATGCCCATCGCCTCAGCCAGTCGGCTCCAAGTAGGACAGACAGTGCACCGACAGCACAGGAACACACTGCAGACACTTCATCACGCCATGCACGGGACAATGCTGCGCTCCTGATATGTAATTAGCAGTGCAACAGCCACACCTTTCCAGCTACGTGTGAGGAATTAACGGCTATTTCGCTAGTGTGAGAGCTGAGCTAAATGTGGCTGAAAAGGAAGTGTCAGCCTTAAGACGTGCATGAGTGACTGGTCTGCAAAATGTAATTGTAGTGTTCTCAGAGGCAACTCTGAGTTGCAATACAACTAGTGGTAAAAAAAATGCTATAGAGTTGTGAAGTGGGCGGGGTTATATTAGGCAGCCAAGGTTGTAAAAATCCCATTCATTTTCACAAACGCAATGTTTAATGATGGCCTTGTTTGAGCAATTCAACACTTGGATGGGCATGAAAGTCTCCTGGTTGAATCATCAGTATAAACAAATAACTACGCTGAAATAATTAATGTTCACTGAAAAAAGTCAAAGGTACAAGACTAACCAAGAACAACTTTAGGAGATGAGTCAAATACGAGTCCCACAGTACATTGCTTCAAGAAACAGCCAATCACAGAGCTGTGATTGAATTTGAGCTTTGAGTATTCACACAGCTTTGAGTATTATATTAGTATAATATTGAGTGTATCACTGCGGTCCAGTGAAAACCATGTATCTCCAAAAAGTCAATTTTTCAGAAACCAAGAAAAACAGTTTTGTTTTCAGCTTAAAATTAGTTTGTAAACGTTTCATAACCCCAAGTGTTACAGAACTTTCTGAACCCATAGGAGCAGGTAAATACTCAAATTAAAGCTGCTGTAAGCAATATTTTTTTGTGAAAATAAGTGTTAAATAGCTTTACCTTCTGTCAGCAATCATTGATATAGAGTGTTTGGTCAGTAACATGGGTCTGCCAGTGCCTCTGCTCTGCAGTAAACAAAAAAAAAAAAGCACAATTTCTGGTGTCCCATTCCCACTTTATCCAATCAGGAAGGAGACCTCCACAAAGATGCGGTCCTCCTTGTGTGTTCATGATCAGGGGCAGATTCAATCTGAAAATGGTGTGCAAAGTTTTGCTACAGTTTCCGAGTTGAACGACATGTTTCCTTGAAACGGTGTTCAACAGCGTGCAACAGACGTTGACGCTGAGGTTTTCTCTCATTTGGTGGGTGTGTACGGCGTGCGGCTGTGTTAAAAAGGCTGACATAGGTGAAACACTTTCCTAAAAAAACAGGGTGTTCAACACATCATCACACACATCATTGTTTCCATTTAAATAAACGTTTTGCTTGTCAGGGCTGAACATAACCCAGGCAGCAGAATTTCAGTTAACTGACCACGGCAGAGAAGCTACTGATTCTGGTGCTCCCAGGAACGGCTTACACAACCAAATCCACTATGAGAATTAACACCACTGAAGAAAAGTAATATTGTAAGGTGCTGTGGCGAAGACTGCTGCACATTCATGTTATGATGTGGGGAGGAGGATTTGGAGTGCTAACTGCAAGAACGGACAGGAAGTAAACCAAAATGCCATTATCACTTACTGCTGCTTTAAGTTAAAACTGGAGATACGACAGCGACGATACCATAAATGTTTTGTGGCTTTAGCTGACATCTTCACCATTTCCCTGCGGGGATCAATGAAGGTTTCTGAATCTAAATCTGAATCTGAATAAAAAATCTGAATCTGAATAAAAAATCTGTCACTGAGGCTCATGGGGACTGTGGTATTTTGTGCCATTTGGATACTCCAGGAACCAGCTCCACCCACTTCACAGCTCCACTAGGGTCTGAAGGCTAATGCTGATGTTTTTGGATCAAATGTGCCAGTGAAAGGATATTTTGTTATTTTGTTATTGAATTTACACGACTGTGCAACACTAAAACTCTCCACTAAAACCCTAAAAGAAAGCTGATATCTGATATTTAATAAAAGGCCAATATCTACTCAATGTATCAGTCTAACCCTAAATGCTATAAACAGCATACATCAATATTCATCAGCATTTTTCCTGTACGCAACTTAACAGCATGGTTGGAGGTCTGGTCTACAAAGAGAAGTCATTTAGAAAGACATCTTCTCATGGCTACAGAAAGGAGTTTTCTTCAAGAAGGCTTGATGCCAGCACCCACAGTCTCTCTTGCGAAATATGAATCCTGTGCTGAGGTCTGTGGATATGAAACCATCGAGCTGTTAGTTTACACCAACAGAGACGCGTTAAAGTGACACCAGTTGGGCTTCACACTGGGATTGGAATCAATTTTGCAACACTTTTGGCTCAAAGCCGTTCTGTTCAGACCGGGCCGGGGTGAATAATGACCACAAACCAACCAACTTTGCATGTAAGATTACAGTTTGCATGACTTTCTGTAAATTTACGGGATTACTGTTTGCATGACTTTATATTTTATATGTATGTGTGGCTAAGCATTATAATCCAGTATAATTCAAAACAGACATGTTAAAAAAAAAGAAAAGAAAAAAAAGCTGGGGTGGGGGTGTAAACTATAAACTATTTCTATACATTACACCATGAAATCGCAATTGCCTTTAGTGCAGAACCTAAACGCCGTGTCCAGAATATTAAAGGGGCAAAAACTATAATTTTTTTTACAGCCCAAGAGACTTTTGTAGTAAGATAAGTTGCACTTTTCCCTGATCACCCATAGAGATTGGTGGTGCCAGATTGCTTGTATACCCCTTTAATACCACTTTCCTAATATTGAGATTCACCCTATTCAACACAGTCCATATTTCAGTTTTCTCAAGGTACAATAACAAAGGTTATTGTTATTGTTTGAATCTTCCCTTGAAGAATAAAGGGAACTGAACAGGCAACATCGAGGAGTCTTCATGTTAGATTCACATGGTCAGCCTAGTTCAAGGAAAGGGCAGGTTAGTCGTCATATTTTGTACAGTGTATTTAAGTCTAATGAGACTAAAACTCATATGTTAGTAATGGAGGGACTCAGGGGATGTGCTCCATGAGCTGGTTAAACAAACTCGAGCAGAGATTAGAGATGAAAGTGAAAATCCACCTTAAAGTAGAGTTCTCATAATGTTGCACCTGTGATCAGTCTAACCTGGATTTGGGAACATTAAAGCGAAACAGGAGAAGCAACCCTCTGATATTTAATGCTTTCAAAGGACAAAGCCCATGACTAATGTACTGAAAATAAATTGGAGACTGACTCTGTGGACACTACAGAACTTCCCTGGGTGTCTTTCTGAACACAGAAGAACATTTTCAGTTTCTGAATGTCTCCAGTTCTACCAAAAAAGCTCAGACACTATAGATTCTCAGTATTCTCATGTACTGATATTTTGATTTTCACTTTTTTATACAGTCTATATTCAATACTTGAAGTATGCTTTGTATAGTATACCTACTACAACTGTTTTGCATGCCCTAAATCCACACTTTTCATATGTACGGCACCTGACATGTACTAGTCTTGTAATTGTCAGCTCTTATTTATATTTGATTTTTCTTACCTTATCCTCCTACTGCAATGATCAGACTTCCCTAAGGGGATCAATGAAGTTGAATCTAATGTTATTTCATCTAACTCATTGAAACAATGTTAAATGTGTTCAAAAGTAGTTATCCATGATTTATTACACAGCTATGTTGAATACTCAGTTCTGATTGGTCAATTAAGGCATTCTGCAGTAGGTTATGTCTGAATAGAAGAATAAATCTGAATAGAGTTTTTAAGACTGTTGTCAAGCTGTTGCCTTGTCCCCGTTCCTGTCCTGTTCCAAATGAATGCCTCAGCCCTGCTGAGTTTTGTAGGCTAATGTTAGCAAGCTACATGTACAGAAAGAAGTCCAGTCGGTAGCATACTCGTGACACCTAAACACCTTAGTGAAGATGACATACGGATGTAATACAAATGTAAATGCAAGTTGTTATTTTGAATAAATGCAAAATTAAACTAGAACAGGTCACTCAATGTGGTGCAGATCTCCAGGCGTGTGTGGGGACACAATGTCTATATAAAGTAGATAGTTTAGTTGTTATTGCATTGTACAACTCGTTGTAGAGAGGGTGAGAGAGGTTTTCCATGGTGGCTTTGATCTTGTCCCTCGTCCAATAACCTGAGATTAGGCAAATTAGTCCACTGACGTATGAAGCAGCGATAGCGGTTTTACACTTCATTTTTTAAAGTGGTGAAGCATCAGGCTATTGAACCTATTTTAACCCCCACTTCTAGACAGATTCCATCAGCCTCTGACACTTTCTACTGTGTTGTTCTGATGTGTGTCTGCTGTGTGTTCTGTTGACTTTCTTTGCTATTTGATTCAGACCAGAGTGAGGTTTTTGAACTTCAACTAATATGGCCACATGTGTCTTTTTGAAGATAAACAAGAATAAAAAAGTGTGGTGGTGGGGGCCCCAAAAATTGGATTTTACTTGGGGCCCAGAAATTAGTAGGAATGCCCCTGTTGTGTAGTAACACTTTAATAAGTAACAGCTGTTACATGTCATGAAGCTACACAAGGGGCAACTTTCAACACGAGGGTGAATCCTCAGTAGACTGCCACAGTTAGCGACTGTGTTAACCTGCTGCTGTGTTAACCTGCTGCTTGTTGTTCCACAGACCACGCCTTTTAAGGCCACAGATATTAACAATAACAACAACGTATCAAGTGTAAAGACCACACCATGCCTGTCAAAAGGTACTGAACTGGGACACAACTCCAGCATCCAAAAAGACGTTATGACCTCTAACTTTTCACTTTTCCCTGTCAATTCACAATCATATCTTCTGTAAGGTAAAACTATGCTAATACACTGGATAATCCACAGGTCATCTTCTATAGAAAAATAATGGTCCATCGCAATTGTCATTTTTCAATATAAGATCACTTCCTTCTGGACTATCCCTTATTCAGCCTATATTGGGAGCTTTTATCTGCTGCTTGCTGTTGTAAACAGATGGTGTTAGGTATCTGGGGGGAAAAGGAATGAAATTTATATTTCCAGTTTGTTTGGAATAAACAGAAGAAAAACTGGATAGTTAGCATAAGCCACCATGGCAGAACTGACAAAGAAAAGAGAAACTCCATCAACAGGAAATTCAAAGAAATCAAGATGCTGGACACACTGTTTTGATTGACAGGTGATCTCAGCGCAGTGCAGAAACAACGCAACAATGAGCAGAGATGGAAACACAATAATGTAACACACATTTTGCAAATTATCATCTTAAGATGGATTCTGGCTTTTGATTTCGACAAATTTGTTACAGTTATAAAGCAGTCTTCCCTGGTGGAAGCCAGCACCGCAGTTGCAGCCTCTCCCAGCCTCATCTGGAAGGCTTTATATTTTACAAGCTTCTCCCTCATTTTGTGTACAGTACCAGAGCCAAGGCCAGGTGACCTCTGCTGATGCAACAGGGACGTGTTAGACTCTATCAGAACAAAAACTCAATTCTACGCCTTGCGGTGTCTGAATTCCCACGAGGGAGGCTGTTGTGTTTCCTTTGTCTCAGCGTCCAGGGGGGTTTAGTAACTGTTGGAGGGGCCGATGATGAATGGTAGGGAAAATACCTGTCAGTGGCCTAAGACGGGCTGTGAAATATGCTCTGTATGATGACCTCACTGCTGTATGGGTTTATACAGACATCAGTTCCTTCCTGCTGGCAGGGAGGCAGCTGTAGCTACGCTGAAGTTTTCCACTGACAAGAACAGGGAACAAAGCTTTAAATGTACAGGTAAAACTCTTTTATGGCATCTGAAGTTAGGCATCGAGTGTCTTTCTTTACACTCAGATCTATTGAGAGATTAAATCTAGACTACAACACTGAAACTAAAGACAGAAAACTGCATTAAATAGGATAACTTATACATCAATGAATACATTAGAAAAAACATAAATAAAAAGTACTATGGGAATGAAAAGATACGTAATGTTTAAAAATTGAGAAAATGAATAATGCATGAGGTTAATATAGGCATTTTTCATCATGCAATATTGCAGTATGCATTTTTTGTGATCATTAATTTTGCTTAAAAAACAAACAAACAAACAAACAAACCACAACAAAAAACATGGAGTTATCTACTGCCCTCTAGTGTCAGGTACTAAAAGTGCAGTTTGAGTATGTTTAGTATGTGCTGAACCTTTTCAAGCTCCAAGCATATGTAAGAAATTGGATGCTGACAGATTGGCTCCATCTTAATATCCACCCTATGACATAAGCACTGAAACCTCGAACTGACATCAGCTGCCTGCTCAGCATAAATGTATGAGTGCAAGAGGGTGAAAAAGCTTGAACTATACTATACAAGGAACGTGACAGTAGTCTGTGACAAAAATTGTTGCAGTCCCCTGTGCAAGATGTTTGTATCAAGCACTGTTTAAAGAGTTATAAAATAGTAGCCTTTGAATCACATTCGCTGAAAACATACTGGAAATTGTAACCAACCGAGTACAAATAGTGGCTCTGGAAAGTTTGCTCTTCAATTCTGACCAGTCTGATGGTAAAAATGTACTATTACCAATTTACCATAGATGCTTCAAATAGCTTTAAATAGACTTCTGACTGATAAAAAAAGCGCCCATTCAGATTCAAATTCAGATTCAGAAAACTTTATTGATCCCCACAGGAAAAAATGCTTTGTTGCAGTACCAGTTGCTCAGCATACAGTTAGAAAGAGGGATAAATACTTAAAAAAGGTAAAAGAACTACTATAAAAATAACATAGCAATAATAATAACAGTAATAGTGAAATGTGCAAATGTGAATGTAAATGTAAATGTGACGGGCAATGCAAGGGTGCAAATTGAAAAATAAAATAATAAATTATGAGAGGAATGATAATAAATGCACAGTATAATCAAAATAAAAATAATGCTTATAATGGTAATGATTAAGTGGATAGAGAGAAAGGTGCAAAAAGTAATGAGTGAGGTAGAAACAGGCAGGAACCAGTATGAACATCAGTGCAAAAATGTAAACATACAAAGGTAGATTAACCGTAATTAACAATAGTTTAACCCTAAAGTGCAAAGATAAACTGGTGAGAAGTGTAGAGTGCAGATTGACAGTCCAATTCACAGTATATTATAGTAATTTCGACATGGGGTAGATGTATATGTGTATAATGTATACGTATATGTATAATGTATATGTATATTATGTATGTACATGTGAACATTTGTACATGTGGATGAACAGTATATTATGTCCATATGCAGGAATTTAACTGTTATTGCCATGTTGAAACCATGCTTAAACCTTAGCCCTGTTTCATCACTGCTGTGCCTTGCTAATGGCTGAATAGTTGTCATTAACATAATACATAATAGATACCTCAGACATGTATTTGAGTGTACTACCCCACCACATTAATTTTCATTCTCTTCACGGTGCAGATGAACAAGTAACATTATGTGCCCTTATTCAACTAAACTGAGTGCTTCATTCTTTTTGAGTAACTTTTCATTATTGAGGTGCCCTCTAGCGCCAAAGTACTGAAAGCGCAGCTCGTGTACGTCATCAACTATGCGCCGAACCCCTATCGCCTGCGCATGAAATTCGACGCTATCAGAATTCAAACTGGACGGCGGGTACCAAAGCTTAGACGGAAAAATCCCTACAACAACAAAGACTCATTGTTAAGAATATTCGGAAAATATTTGAAAAATGACCAGCACACTGAAAGGCATTACACTTAAAGGAAGCGCGGAGTTAGTGGCCGAGTTTTTCTGTAAGTATTTCATTTGAAATTTGTTTTTTGATGGAAATGGAAACGTGCTTTACTAAACTCCGGTTTCTAGGCCTGTTGTGTAGAGGACATACGCCTTCAGTAAAACATCTGTCAGTTTCATGTTTTATTACATACTCACGTCGTAGAATATGACGGTTTACAAATAGTTGGGCTCCGGCTTGTAAGTAATCCACTAACCAGCTCTTGATATAACATTTGAGCGCGTGCAGTTGATTCACGCAGCCCTGAACCTCCCACCACCACTACGACACGAGTCTCGCTGCTGTTAGCTTGAAGCTAAACAGCTAATGCACAATGCAGAAGTTGAATCATTGTTTTGAACACCAAAGCCAAATGAACAAAAACGCTAAAACGTTTCACACACACACCATATAACATTACATGTACGTTAAGTTGCCATTGCATGCCATAGAGTTTTTGCTGTGTATGCGGTCTGTACATAATTATCTTGAGGTGAATACCTGGGTTGACACTACTACATGCTGTTATTTCACATCACATTGAGTTGGATACAACGTTACAGATATTTTCCGACCTACTATATTATATTTTTGGTATATTTTCGTATTGTGCATGTTTTTATTACCTCTTTGTCTCAGTGACGTTTTTTGCTGCTGTGAATTTGCACTCCCTATATGCTGTAAATGTTTTTTTTTTTTTTTACATTCCTCGTTTAGGTGATGTAGTACTGAAATTGTCAATGGAGTTATGCTTAATTGATCTTTTGTTTCTCTTTGCTCTATCCCATTTAACATTTTGCTGGGCACAGTCTCTCCACATGCATCATTTATTTCACTTTCTGTTTTTGTCACAGCGTTTGGCATCAACAGCATCCTTTACCAGCGAGGCATCTATCCCCCAGAGACGTTCACTAGAGTCACCCAGTATGACATGAGCCTTCAGCTCACCACCGATGTCAAGCTCAAGAACTACCTGACCAACGTGGTGTCTCAGCTCAAAGGTAACAGCCTGTTAGCATCAGTTTTTCACATTAAAATACACTGTGAACCTCCATACATCCAAAACCTCCATGATTTTTATTTTCAGTGAGGTAACAGAAAAACCGACCTTTGCTGGGAACCCCTTGAACCTTCCTCAAAGGCCTCTAGAGGGCCCTGAACCATAGTTTATATAACTTTACCAAGATGTTACACACCAGTCCATAATCTGCACCATTTTTGTTCGGTGGATTTGTTTTTTAGCAGTGCCACCACTTGTGTTCCTCAAAATGTGGCAGTTTTCCTACAAAGTGAACAGACGCCTGGAACTTCACACATTGCCACACTCACTGTGAGACATCTCGCACTTCAGTCAACACCCTCCCTTACCTAATAAACATGATCTTGACTGTTATTTTCACTCCTGTTTTTTCAAAACATATGTCTCTTAAGAGATATTGGAAGTTACATGGAAAGCAAGGGCAGTGCACGTATTTTTATTTTTTTTTTATTAAATTCCTGTGCGGAGGTGCAGTTAGTGAAAATTTCAGAATTTAAAATCAAATGTAGTTTCTGAACATTTGCACTTTGAGCAGTGCACAGTCCACTTGTTTTATTACCGAAGAAAGAGTGCTCTTCCTCCACTGCCGTTGTCATTATTGTCTTCATAACATGGGCATCATGAAGCCCTTTGAGACTGTAACAATGATTAAGGCCTACACAAATTTTATCTTAAACCATTATCCCAATTGGCTTCAGAATGTCACTGCTCTTTATTTGCATTTGCTTGCATCCTGAGGCTGAACACAAAACCGCAGCGGAAATGTTGATCATGAACTGTTAAAAAGCAGCTGTTAAAAAGAACTGATAGTTTGAGAAATAACACTTTTAAAAAAATTATTTAAAAAAAAATGTATAATTAGTGCACATGCGCAACTGAGAATGCAGCCTGTTGCAGTTGTTCCGACTCGTTGTTACTTTTCCTACTTTTTAGCGCTCTTATTATTAATTGTTTAAATTTTTACTTGTTATTTATTTAAGCAATATGCCCACGGGGATCAGTAAAGTTTTCTGAATCTGAATTCTTTGCTCAGTTCATGGGTTTCTTTGCAACATTGTGTTAACCTGTGCTCCTTGTAGCACACCACTCAGGCTGTAGCAGAGCACACTCCAAACAAAAAGGCAGATCCCCTAAAGGACAGAGGTGCTGGGCCACAGTATCAGAAGTTTGCAATAAAACAATGGACATTGTAAATTATAATTTTTCCAATGTAATTTATTTTAATTTGAATCTATTTAGTCAGAAACAAATCTCATCAAGGTCTCCAAGTGAGTGACTCATAAGGAATGCATTTACAGCAACCTTTTCTGCCCGTTTAATGTTGACTGAACAACAAAGTGACACACCAATAATACCTACATATTTCAGATGGTTGAGCAAACAACCGTCCAAGTGAAGAATTGTGTGTCACGATATCACAAAATCACCATATTGTCAAGCAATTGAGTCAATATTGGGTTATCACCCAGCTTTACCTCCAGGGTTTTGTACGGTTTGTGTTCAGAGTGCTGTGAAGTATTTCCTGGTTGTGTTTCAGAGTGGCTGTTTGAGTGCACGGTGCAGAAGCTGGTGCTGGTGATCACATGTCTGGAAACCAACGAGGTGCTGGAGAGGTGGCAGTTTGACATTGAGTGTGACAAGTCAGCCAAGGAGATCAGGTAAGCTGCCATGCTGTCTGCAGGTTCCCTCAAATACCAAAACAATGGTCAGTTTAGGTCTGCTTTTGGCAGGCGAAGATCCAGATTTCCAGAAAACAGAATAGAGTTGTCCTTCAAAAACTGACGGATGAAGGCTGCATTTCTCGGCTGTATACGAAGGATCCTTCCAACTGGAACGGCCTTTGATGAGGTAGCAGCAGAGAAATGCAGCCTGCCTCGGCTGCAGCCTAGGCTTTGGGAAACAGCTGTTGTCTTTGAGTAGGCCTGCTCATACTTGGCCAACATTAGCCTACATGGTGTCAGCTCCCCTTCAATGCCCTTTACCACAGAGGACAGGACTCTGCCCAACTCAGTGTGTATTCAGTTAATTTGATAATTTGTGTTTTTGCAGTGCTCCCAGAGAGAAATCCATCAAGACCATTCAGGATGAGATCCGCTCTGTCATCAGACAGATCACAGCCACTGTCACCTTCCTGCCTCTACTGGAGAGTGCATGTGAGTAAAGATGTTTCTCTGGTAATCTGGTTTGTAAAGATGACACCAACTTTTCACACTGTGGACAAAGATGATCTGTATTGACACTGACATTAATCAAATGTCATGAATATGGCTGTGCTCAAATGGAAGCCCGGTTTGACTGTTTTTAAATAATAGTCTCAACCAGGAACAACAAGCAACATTTAAACAGTCAACTTTTCCCTGGTAGAGAGAGGGAAAAAATCTTTTGACTGGGCAAACAGCAATAGACAAGAAACTTTTAGGCCGACAGAAAGGTCAGCAACACAATAATCTCGTTGAATAAATGCACCAAACAAAATAAATCATTAAATACACCAAATGCTTCGTCAGTTGGATGTTTGTCATGTCTGCATATGCTGCATATGCAGACCAGAAAAACAAACAAACAAAAAAACCAACAGGTTTTGTTATCTGACACTTTCTGATGAGTTTCTCCACACCTCTATCTTTCCAGACAGGTGTGGCTATGTGAGATTATTGTGTTGCTGACCTTTCTGTTCAGGTGTCAGAACAGTTTCCCTAAACTGATGAATGAAGTATCACATTATCATGATTCTTAAAAGTAGTGTCATCACAAGCAGCATGATTACACTTAACTTGTACTTGAGGTAAAGTTTGTGGCTAGCAACAACAACATCGCTAACATGCTGTGTATTTTTGAAGCATCAGTTCAGTTTTGCAATTAATTCCTGCTCTAGATTAGGCTTATTTATAGAAGCATAGTTCTTTAAAGGAAAAAAACGAGTGGTGATTATCTCTTTCAAAAAGGTCATCGTTCTCAACCAGTCTATTTTTATATCTCATAGTCTTTATATACTGTGTAAAATTGATTACGCTTGCCTCTATTTTTAGCTAGCTAAAATTTCCCACCACTTTCTATCTAAACCAGGACATAGCAGTGAGGACTGGGTCAGTATTTCAAGCTGTGAGTCATGAAATGATTCAGTACTCAACACAGTGTCACTGTGATTAACTCTGACTGGAATTTGCTGCAGGATTAAAAACTACAGTGTATTTTTGTAGCACTGTAATAGTTAATTGTGTGCACTGACTGAAGTGGATTAGGGGACAGCATGAGCCAAAAGGAGATTTAATACATAGCTACATGCCTCGATAAATGATATGTGCCCTTTCAAATTGCATCTAACATCTGCCTTAAAATTGGATGATGCTGGTTAATGGGGCCAACCAGTACTGCTGAGCACTTACTGACTGAATAGTAATTTGGTCAAGTGCGGTGTCTGTATTTGTCAAAGTCATAGTAAACTGGAGTGCCACGGGAGTCAAGTGTCTTTAGGTTCATTTGACATTCCTGTCTCATGTAAAAAATGGACAGAGGTTAAATGTGATTGTCATATTTTACAAATGAATAAAATGACTTGGTTGCTGCTTCATGGAATTGAAACTTGGAATAGATACAGAACTCCTGTTAATTGTACATGGTGAGGTCTTTTATGAACCAATTGGCTCGTAGCTTGAGGTGTCTCCCATCATCCTCAAAGTTGTGCAGTTAGCAGAGAGCAGCTGCAGCAGCTCGCTTACAGACTTGGTCCTGTTAGATTGGTGTCTGAAATTTGCTGTAATGCAACTTGCCCTCTGACCTTTGCCCTCCCTCAGGTGCCTTCGACCTGCTGGTCTACACCGACAAAGACCTGGTGGTTCCCGACAAGTGGGAGGAATCTGGGCCACAGATCATCAGCCAATCAGAGGAGGTGCGTTTGCGCTCCTTCACCACCTCCATCCACAAGGTGAACAGCATGGTGGCATACAAGAGGACCGACTCAGTTTGAACCTGCCTTCAGTCCCCTGAGCTGTACATAGCGTCAACCACTGCCCCTTATTCCAAACTGTAGATTTTACGCTGCCCTGCCTTGCTATTTACGTTTGTTCACTCTTCTGTATGATGAAAAAAAATTCTATTTCATTTTCTCCCTTTTCTTCTTGAACATTGTTAAAAGCAACCCTGTCTGTACTGATGTAAATATTATTCTACACGGTGACTTGTTCTATACTCTGAACTTGTCTGTATTTTCTTTTGCCTCTTTTCTTCTCGCTCTCAAGTTGCCAGCCTCTGTTTTAGAAGCTACTAGTTTATATGTTGGATTTTTATGAAACGTCAGGAAAACAATAAATCCACCTAAAGTCCTGTTGTGGTCTTACTGCTGTTGACCAGAAGGTGGCAGTGTGACATAAGAAACTGTTATGAGCTGCTTGTTGGTTTCAGGTGAGTGTGAATGATTTTGTAGTATACATGGTGTTTCAGATTATAGAACAAAGCACAGACACATAGAAAAGAAGCATTATGCTTTAATAGGTTATACCATTTACTGGACTCACAGTGTTCAATAGTGTCGACAGTTGCAGACAAACACTACTCCCTTCATACTGTGCCATATCAGCATATTACATGACTTCAACCTGCAGCAGTTACCAACATGTCCCTTCTCTAAAATATGGAGCTTTCTCACTGGTGTAAGCCCTCTCTCTTACATGAAACAAAACACAGGTCTGTTACTGGCAGAGAAGCAAATATGTGATCTGTTGTAACTAGTGAGGAAATGATACACCTATTTTTTTTATTTAACGAAGCACACAGTTCAGGCAACAGGCACATGTATTACAGTCCTGGCGACTTCTTCAAAGTACAAAATCAAACCACAGTTACAGCTGAGCTCTCTGAGCACGAATGTCTATTAGAAAAGTGCTTTAGTTAGGACAGGGTTGTGGAGTTAATAACACCGCACCTAGCTGGCAAGAGACTTAGGGTCTAGTACAACAGGTTTGTGTAGTGGACAGTGTCTGGTGGCAACTGGATATGGAAGTGGGCGTGAATGAAATCAAAATCTTCAATCCATCTTGTGCACCGAAAACAAAAACCAAATGGAAATCAGGTTTAGATTTGAGCAGATGAATACGGTTAGGTAACAAATCTGGACTGTGGATGCATGAAGCAATCAGCTATGGAAGTGGAGAGCATCAGTACCACTAAAATATTAATCGCAAAATATTTTATCATATATATTTTAGGCCATCTGATGTACTAATTGGAAATCAAATGGAAAGCATCAACTTGATAATGGTTTGGATTTCAAGCTTTCAAACAGAGTGGATAGTGCTCTTTAGAGGATCACACTGACTTTTTGGAAGCTCACAGCATGTTGGCATCCAGCCCTGACATTTTGTTCTGTTATATGAAGAAAACATGATGCCAAACTCGGGTGAATCTGGCAGATTACTTTTTGCTTTTTGGGAAACGTCGCCACCTGCCTGAACACGACATAAGAGGCCTTTTATCAAGCATTCTTTGCCACATACATATTACACCAGGCAGCACTTACTTCAACAAAATTTCAACATTTACAGTTCATTCACTTTTTATTCCCAGTCTTGTTAAACCAAAACACACAGGAGAGTGGCAGTGAGCAGTGTGAAGTGAGATTTGAGGTTTGTAAAAGGCCTCAAGACATGTTCTACAAGATGTGAACGTTCTCCAGTAAGCAAGAAAGCAACACAGATGGTTTTAATTTTTTAAAAGAGGCTGGTTGACAGCCTTGTCAGATGAAATGGTCGTGAGTGGGCAGTTTTCAGTAACAGTGTGACAGGTTCAATAATACTTCATATTCTGTTCTTGAAGTGTAGTTAAAAGCTCTCATCTGGCTGATAGGCACAGGAAAAAAACTGGAGCACAACACTGAAGTTTGGGCTGCATCACAGCCCGCCTACCTTCAACTCCATTTCAAGACTTTCAGAACAAACATGCATCGCCGCAACATTCAATTTATAAAAAATGGGAGGTGAAAAAAGAGTCACCTGCAGGGATAATTCACTGTTAGGTGCCGAGAGGTGTGATGAACATAATATCTGTTTTTTATGTTTTTTTTTTTTAAATTGAGTTGGTCCTATTTTATCACAACAAGGCAGTGGAAAATTCTAGACCCCATTCCCTTTGAAAAGACGGGCCTAGTCTTTGGCTCCTTTCCATTTTTGCAAAAATAAAAATCAAAATTTTAGAGAACAAGTTTAATACAGTACATTTCTGAATGTTGTCATCTTCTCAAAGGGATTTTACTAATAAAGATCCTTCAAAAAAGTGGAGACAGGAATCACTTTAGTATGAAACTACATTTCCCATATAAAGACTTGTGAGTACTTGACAAGAAAATGACCTTACAGTATAGAAACTCTAATAAATATATAAAACATAAATATGCAATAGTTAAGACAATGAGTGAAAAAATGTTACAAAAGACTCTCAAACCCTCATAGTGTGAATGTGTGAATGATACCAAGTCATATCTAACAAGCTTATCTGATAAGTGTGATACTATGTGAAGCGTAGAGTGAGTACATGTTATCTGTATCCTACTGGTATGGTGTGGATCCCCAGGGTGCTAGTGTGACCCACAGGGAGCCGCTCACACACAAACGTCCTTACTATTCAGTGTTTGATTAACTTCCCTCAGAATTCACTATCTGCGAGGGAGAGCGTCGGTGAGATTTCAAGATGAAAGTCAACTCTGTGCAAAAATGAAAGACGGCTGTGGTAATAAATATAGCTTAGTGCTGACATTGTCTCTGGTGAGTGATGGCTAGGAAACAATGGTGAGGGACAACACAGTCTGAAATCAGTTCAAGAAATGAGCACGAACTCTGGCGGCTGTGGACATGAGTTCTGTGAAGAGTCTGTTTCTCCACCATGAAAGGATTATATCACAATAACACATTTTGGACATGTCCAACTATTTGTCATGTGGAAATCTTAGCTAACTAAAGTTAGCTAACAGTTACCTAGCTAAAGTTTGGGCAAATAACACAACTTTGGTTAAGGTCAGACAAACTAATTTGGTTAAGATTGTGGCTAAAGGTTTTTGCCATGGTGAGACTTTGAAAGCAAAACCAATTTGATTAAGGTTTGGTTAAGGACAACTAAACTAAGTTGGTTAAGATTGTGGGTGAAGGTTTTTGCCATGGTGAAATAAGAAAAACCTTCCCTGTAAATTCAGGCTTCACTCACAGTTGAAAACTTCTTGGCAGGACCTGAGGACTGAACTGATTGTAGAGACGGGCGGATCAATGCTCAAGTATCGATTTCGAAGTTGCCTTTTGACAATTGACCCTCACATAAAAATGTTGATACCAAGTGTATTCTCTAACCAGTAATTTTAGTGTTTATTTTTTAGGAGATTGAACGTTTATCTGATAAACGTCACCTTAACCCAAACCCTAACCTTAACCAATCACATGTAAAGGTGTAAGAACGCCCACTGGTGTAAAGACTAAAGGTCTTCACGGGTCCAAAAATTTGTGCCTGAACTGAAAAAGACCTGAAAATGTACTACTGGGAACCCAACCACACCTGTCTATTATTTGAAAGCTAAGACCCGGACTGATGCAGAACAAAGAAATGCCGGACCACAACCTGAACCGGACCTGTCTATTATTTGAAAATGTTCAACCTGAACCTGGCCGGTAGACACAGACACGATCAGCACCGATTTCACAGCTGATTGCTATTAACAAGTTAATGTTAATTTACAAGTCGTCAAAACTAAGCTTTGTGTCTTATCTAATGTAATGTTAGCAGCCCTCTCCCCTGTGCCTGGCCATGACTCATATAATCCGTCCTCCTTGCCAAAAAAAGTTGGTAAAATACAGCCAGGTTTTCTGTTATTCCTCTCTTGCTGATTGAAACAGCATGGCTAATCCATTCCTTATTTCAGTTTAAAAGTCAACTTGCTGTCAGGGTGAAGGATGACAAATCAGCTAGAATCAGCTTTGCAATTTTGTTGCATCTAGCATGATGTTATCTAGCAATCTAGCAATGATTCCTGACCTGGACCCAATTAGCCGTATATAAAATGTTGATCTGAACCTGTACGCTCTCAGGTTGGGTCTCAGTTCCTAGGGTTCTGGTGGACTCGTGAAGACCTCTAGTAGGAATGCCCACAATGATTGAGAACACCCTTTTGTGCTCTGCAGAGACCTCTACTTGGTCTGATGCTGTAAAGAGAGAAAAAATAAATGTTGTTTGTAGAACAGGAGCTATTTCTGCTTCGTTTGGAGCATCATTTGGCCTTCTGGACTTTTTGAAAAGTTGGCCATTTTGTGATGTATGTATTTGCCCATTTTCCCTATAGAAATCCCAAAGATTTCACCCTTTTATGTGTACGAGAAGACTATTCAAAGGATCAGAACTGATATCGTGATACTGGCCTTGGTATTACTGGTATAAGAAAGTGGTATCACCTCTCCTGGGGTGACTGAGGACTAACTTCAAAGTCAAACCAGTTCCTGTTTCTAGTTCTGGGTCCTCCACACAATCCTTTCCCAGTGGGGAAACCATGTTTTCTCACTTTTCTGAGCAACAAGCGTGTTTTTTCGTGCTCATTTCAAGAACCTTTGTGAAGCCGGGCTGGACCTGAAGACCTGTGACCGGTGTCGGTTCACACCATGCCGTTGACTAGGTCCTTCTCGCCCTGTTCGGCCAATCGCTTCCAATTCTGCCGGTTCTTCTGACAGCCTTCCAGCAGCGGGGAGCAAAACTCCGACATGCCAGCCAGGGTCTGGGAGAACCAGAAGAAAAACAGAGAGTGGTCTGAGCATTAGATTTTCCAACAGTGCCCTGAGTCACATTTATACCCTTCAACACATTCACAGTGGCTTGTTGGCCAGTTTGACCACAGAGAGATGTGAGAAAGGGGAAAATGAGTAAATAAAGTCATTTAAACTCATCAAGTGGCCATGATGTAGTAAAATGCAGTACATATAATGACCTTTTGGCTGAAGCGGTAATGGGATATTAGGTTTCATGTCGGTTTTTTCATTATAAAATGCTCTTTTTTGCGAACGATGTAGAAACTTGTAGATGGGAAAGTTAATGGGAAAGTTGATCAGCTCTTCAGATGACAGCCTGATGTTACAGCAAAATCTACACCTACATTTTCGCTGATCCTCTTACAATCTATAACAGCATTGCTTTTCACCTCCAATTCAAACCAGACAGGCCAGTGGTTTTGGAAGTGTAATGGCAGCCCGTCAAGCTGCCAGATGAAAGGGGGTAAACATCATTTTAACTCTAATTTCCTTGTGTGGTTTTGAAAATCTAACCACACTGGTTGTACTGAAACTAGACCTTGGAAAATTCATGGTGGGACGTTTTGAAAGCTGAGATATTACAGTGCTAACCATTCAAAACAGCGGGCAAGTGACAGTGGATTGGCCTGTCTGGTGTTAAATCAGCAAAGCCTGATTGGTTTTCAGATAGGCAGCTCAGTGAGGAAGAGAGTAACTCAAATCTTCAGTTTGGAAATAATATAATCAAATATGGTGGTGAGTGGGAAATAACAGGATGAATGTCCACTTGTCAGAGGCAAATCATTGCCTCTAGCTGCTGGTCATTACCTCATATAGCTGAATGCAGATGGCATCTATGAAGGACACCTGCATGCTGGGAATCTTATCTCTCTTCTCACGATTCATCAGGTCCTGAAGAGAACATTAGTTAGACGGTTCTCCTGCCAAAACATATTCCATCTTCAAATAATGAGTACTGATGCTGTGTAACTGAGATATGGACAGGAGCCAGGATGTAAACTGAAACATGTCAGTGGTTGGAGACTGAATGGCACCAACTCTAATTACTGGCTGCTCATTGTTGAATCTGCAGTGGCAGAACACATGATGGGGAGGGACGATACACAGAACTTACAATGGGCTCGATGTTCAGCTCTCGTCTCTCTTTGTCTCCCTGTTCGAAGAACTCGGTGGCCACCAGCTCAGCGATCTGCGTCAGACGAAAGAATCAAGTCAACTTCATTTGTTGCCATTACACTATCACAGAAACAAAGCAAAACAACAAAAGAGAGGTCATATTGAAAGACCAGAAATGGTCTTTGATTGATTGGGTTTTGTTAACCCAACACTTTCAGGAAGGTTGTTCCACACTCTAGACACCATCACCCTTTATTTTTAGTCTGGACCTGGCAGTGATCTACAGGGCAGAAAAGTTCAGACCATGACGTGGTTTAGATTTTTAACTAGTATATGTTGCAGACAGGGAGTCAGTAAAGAGTCATGAGTGATGCATTCTGAATCAGCTGGAGCCATGAAAGAGCTTTACAGCTTGAACTACAATACAGTCGGTTAGAATAATTCAGTCTACAAGAGGTAAAAAAAACCATCACTAATGGGATCTATTTCCATTTATGTCCATTTCGCTACACTCTATTTCTGATTAATGTAACACAACAGTGATCCAGCCTATTTCAAGTTCACGATTTTTTTTTACATCGTCTATTCTTAACAGTCTGGTAACTTTTCCTGCTGCATTTTATATTTCCGGTTTGTTTGTAATCAACAGAAGAAGAAGAACTGGGAAGCTAGCATGAGCAGCGATAGCGATAGCTAGCATGGATGAACAGAAAGAAAAGAGAAACTCAAACTCCATCAACAGGAAATCCATGTCCTGCTCACGCTGTTTGATTGACAGGTGATCTCTGGGAAGTGCAGTGCAAACGGGATCTCAGATTAACACTTCAAGACAAAGCTTAACTATGCCCAGTTCTTGGAAAAAGCAGTTTTCTTATCTGCCTGTCAGACTACAGACTGCAGCAAACTAATAATGTAGCAGCACAAAGAAAATGCCACAGGCCCTTTAGCTGGCAGAGGTGTCCCATTTCAAATGAGGCTTTCACAATCCAATTCAGTTTTCTTTGTCAACATCACATTAACATCCTCTGTGATTTGGGTATCACTCTGTCTCAGGTGAGTCTACCACTGAAATGCTGATCTGTTGTTCTTTTGAAACCTTGGACAAGATCGTCTTCCCTGGCATATTTGTGGCCGTTTGAACTTCAGCACAGGCATTTTAATGAACATCCTCCCAGGCTGATGTTGGATCGGGGTTGGGAACATGCTACCTTGGAGAACAAAATGCAACAAAATGCCTGTTCGTCTGCCAGAATCAACCCTGTCAAACATCGAGGAATGAGACAGAGAAAGAAATAAAGAAAGCAAAAAACAAAGAAAAGGCTTAGGCAAAGCTGTAACAAGATAACAAGACACTTGCACTTCCATTAGGCAATGTAATTTTATAAGTGCCAGATACAAAGTTTAGTCAAAATCAGACCAGTGGTGTCTGAGAAATCAGAGAGATCACATTTGACAAATTGAGGGGCATAGCCTGATATTGCATGTGAGATATCTATACAAAAAGAAGAAAGAAACAGAACAAAATTAGACAAGAATTAAGAGAGAGAAAGAAAAGGCAAAAAGATGAGAATGGAAGTGAAGTGGAAGTGAAGAAAAAAGCACAACAGATCCAGGCAAGCACAAAAAGTGGAAAGTAAAAAAGTAGGCAAGAAGAAAAGAACAGGATGACGAAAGAAAGAATGCAAGGGAGAAACAGCAAGAAAGAAGTTGAGACAGAGAATGAAATAAAGACTGAGATAACAGAATGAAAGAAAGTAGAGTAAGAGAGAAAAAAGAAATCAAGAGCAAACGAAAGCAGGTAAGAAAGAGAATCTGAGAGAGAAAAGAACGACTGAGAGCTCTGGCAGAGGAATGGCAGTCACACTGGGTTAACGCTCTCCGTCTGTTTACTGAGAGCTAAATGAGATCCGACTGCAGCCTCGGGCCCCAATCAGCATCACTCTTACTGTGTGAGTGTGTGTGTGTGTGTGTGAGTGTGTGTGTGTGTGTCTGTGTGGAAGCCATGTGCAGCTCATTGATTGAGGCTGTGTAATCAAACCTCAGCACTGTGAAGCTGCAGGGGGGTTCAGCCACAGAGAGGCAGGTCATTAGAGTTGACTGAAACTTAAATCTGGGCTACGGCTAAGCATGAAGCAAACCTTTTACAAAACTGAAATGAATTAGAAATCAAAGATGAACTCAGGCTATAACCACAGCCTCCAAAATTGACTGAAATCAATTAGAAATGTTCAAATATTTATTTTCACTGTAATTCTTTTGGTCAGAATCAAATGAGTGTTGAGAGTGAAAGCCACATCTACTGACACTGACACAAACTAGAATTCAACTGATATGGTTTTCTGAGGGGCATGACTAGTTTTTGCATCATTTTGTGCTGACATTCAACTTCTTTAAATTTTAAAATGTCCTTGTCAAAAATGACAAGTCACATAGGAATAAAGCAAAGTTAGCTGGACAGCTGAAGGTTCTCCACTGCTGATCTGTAATAAATTTCACTAACAATGAAGACTGAAGACAATAAAGACTTTTCAGGATACGACAGGCCACAGAATGAAAACTATGGAAGGGCAATAGGGTCTTGCAAAATACTTCAACGCAGCCATTACAAGGACCCAATGTAGTTTAACTTTTAAACTTAAGGCTCCTACAGACTGTACGTTTTTCTCCATGATTTTGCCGTCGCAAACAAAAGTTGACAAAATGTGACAGAATCTTTCGTCTTGAGTTCAAATCAGTGGTCCTAGAACGCACTGTGTGGCTCGCTGAGCGACAGCTGATATGGGTGGACTACGACCAAAGACAGGCTGAGTCAGACGTCTGACAGTGTCTTCAGAGATGTGTAGTATGAAGACTTATCTTCATACTAGATGATTTTGGTGCTAAATGTCTCGTAATTTTGACTATATAAATCAAAATAAAAAATTAGACAGGTCTAAATAATGCAAACTAAACTCCATGTTGTGAATTAAACCTGAAAAGTAACTGAAATGAAACCAAGACTGAACTCTGGAGTAAAAACACAATGAAATTAAACACCAGTGCAAATGAAAAAATATTACAACCTTGGTGTGGAGGAAAATAAACAAGGAGGAAATGATCTTTATTCACAGCTCAGAGATGCCAATTTTGTGATTGATAATGAATGATAATGAACGATAATAATACAGGATGAAATGTTCCTGTGTGTGCGTGTTTACTACCCTGCCTGTTCTTAGAGGTGTTATGTTAGGAAAGGGACACAGCTGTTTTTATTAATGAGCACTCACTTGTCAACGCGTGCACGCTCACATGCAACACACATACACAAAGAAAAAGTTTGTGCCTGTCTGAACCTCTCTCTCCACTGTGCCTGGGGATCCTAACGAGGTGCAGACTAACGAAGGCAGCTGGGGAGACAAAACAACAGGGGTAGATCTGAGGTGGGAAAGGAGAATGATGCAGAAAATGTGTGTTGTGAGGGAGAATTGAGGGAGCAGGAGCGAGAGAAGGGAAGAAAGAAAGTGGCAGTGAGATCTCAATTGATAAAAGGACATGCTGAAAGTACTGAGACAGACTGATGGGTCACGTGGCTTTAGAGAATCTCTTTTCATTCCCTGTCAACACAAACTAAATGACAAAAGTCTGAATGAAAGGCCCATTTTTATTCCAAAGGAGAAAAAATAGAATTTCACTGTAAAAAAAAAAAGAAAGAAAAAAAGAAAAAGAAACCATTTACCAAATTCTTCAGTTTCCTACTGAGTCTGAGTTTGGTTTTCTTTAAAACAAGATAAAAAAAAAATTGATAATATAATTACATTTGCTTCACTTTGCCTGCACTTGCTAAATTCAAGCAATGAGTGTGACATCTTAAAATGAAAATACGTGCTCTGAAAAGTAACAGAGATATGTTTTCCCAACACAAAAGGAGGAGACATAACTAGAAACAGTGAAGTAGTGTCATGGCTGGTGGATGGGTGTAAACATTTGTCTCTAACTATGACAGTTTGGATTCAGCCATGAGAAGGAGCCGATACACCGTGGTCAACTCCTTCCTTACTGTTAATTATATTTATTGGGTGACTTCAACCAGTAAAGTATTAAATAGGTCCACATACACGCACACACAAACACACACACACACACACACACACACACACACATTCTTACTTATGTCACTTTAGGGGGCATTACATAGACTTACATTCATTTCCTGGAGACTTACCCTAACCTTAACCATAACCGCTACTAGCCTAACCCTAAGCCTAACCCTAACCTTAACCTCACCCTAACCT
>OMLF01057622.1:37177-61488 GCA_900302615.1 Holocentrus rufus | reverse complement strand
CATGCATAACTTTTGTGTGCATGTGTATTTAAGATAAATTAGGTTTTTTTTTTTGCATATGTATATACATAGTATTTCTTTGTGTACATATGTACATATTATTTCTCTTTTTCATCTTTTTTATTTATTCATTTATTCTTTTATCAGCTTTTTTATTTTTTCATGTATTTATTATTTTTTCATTTTTTTTTTAATTTATGCATTATTTTGGATTTTAATTTATTAGTATTATTATCTTTTAGTCATGTATTGTATTTTCCCTTAGGTTCATTGCCTACAACAGATTGCGGGCATTGTGTGTGTTAAGGATTCGATGCATTCTGATTGGCTACTTAGGGTATATAAAGGACACATGCCTCATTGTAATCATACGAGGTGGGTTTGAAACAAGTTGGCCTTTTAGTTTGTCGTCAGTGAAGACTGTTGTAGGTTTTTACTTGTCTGGAGTGTCTGGTACATTCTTTTATTGTTACTGAAGAAGCCACTGGTATCTGAATTTCGTATTGTTTTATTGTAGGTAATTGTAAGTGATACCCTGTGCTCTCTCCTGGATACCACACATAGACAGATCTTTGTCTGATATTGTCAGTCTGATAGTGTTGAATATAAAAGCTGTATTCATGTCACCTGACCCCTCTGACAGCTCTAAGAGAGAGTGGATGGATGGGGAACGGTTGGCCATGAACCAACACACTCAGCTGATTGAAGGAACTGTGCAGTGGAGAGGAGAGGATAGAAAGACGTGATAAAAGGAATCGAAGGGGGGTGGTGTTGGGGTGGGGTGAGGGGGTTATTCACATGTCATCCTTACGTGGCCGTGCACCGATGTTTATACAGCTGCTGTCTTCTAATGTGTTTCATGTGTTTGTGCGCATGTATGTTTTTCACTCGCCATGTCAACTCAGTAAGGTATTAATTGGGCCTAACCCCTTGCCCTTTGGCTGACATGTTTTATGGCCCACAGCAATTCAGCCAAGGTGTCACGTTTCCTTTTGTTATCATTTGTTAAGCATGAATTTATCTGTAAGGCAGCATAATACATGGTTATTTGAACTCGGTGAGAATATTCTTGAGATGATGGGCAGTTGGCCTTCAATAAATGAGTAGCATCAATTGTGCAAATATGATCAGGTTAAATGTGTGTGTGTGTGTGTGTGTGTGTGTGTGTGTTGTTCTGGTGGTGCTAGGCTATTTAATATCCTCCCATCCCCCTGCAGCCATTCTCTCTTTGGCACTATGCCAGAGGGTGTACAGAATCAGTTATACATCAGTGGCTCTGTATGCCCTGGCTGACATGTTGCTTTATACAGTGTAGATTTACAGACACTCTTGTACAATTTGTTTTGCAAACAGCACAGTTCAGTTAGCCTCTTACATTTTGAAAATATAGCTGTTTGCATTGATGATCAAAAGATCAGTGAATGCATACCATTTTAACTGTTTTTTAACTTAAAAAGGTGTGTATCCCATAATATTACATCATTGGAAAAACTTATTCATCATCATTGGAAATTATTACATTATTGTGAATTTTTGTATTGCATTATTGGGCAGGGCATCTTATTACATTATTGGGCGAGTTATTACATTATTGGGTTTTATTACCTACATTTTTTATTGAGTTAAGTGCAGAATGTTTTGCATTATTTGGTTCTACAATCCTTTTAAATTGTTTTATGGTATTATTGATTATATTTTAGAATTTAACTCACTACTTTTATGTTTTATGTGCTGCCTCTTGCTTTAGCTGTGTTTTTAGGAGTATTATAGCTGCTGCATTATGTTGAGGAACTTGATCTGAGTGCAGCCTCAGGCTACTGTAACTCTAGCTTTTTGACCCTAAAAACACTGACAGGAGGCCAATCCATGTTTTGTTTATGGCAAAAGACTCAAACAAAAAGGTGTAATTTGTTCAGAGCTTTTACAGAATTAATGAAATCTGCTACATTACTTCTTTTGTGTTTTATCAGTTTGTTCTGGAAAATCAGAACGGAAAATAAATTAAATGCAGATGAAGTGGGACTTTCATCACTGTGAACGACTGTAGGTCATGTGGCCTCATGTGGTTTTGTATCGTTCAGTGTCTTTATTTTGTTCTGCTCCTTCTGAAGGCTCACTTACCTGCCTATTGTTTTGTGTTCTGTGTCAAAACTTTTCATAATAGAAGCCAAGTATGTCAAACTACACCAAGTATATCACTGGAGTTGGTGAGCAACTACTAGAGTTTGCCAGTCATCAGAGAAACAATAGACAGAATCCTATATAGTAGTTCCTTTAACATACTAATCTTTCTTTCTTTCTTTCTTTCTTTCTGTTTTTCTTTGTAGCTCTGTCCATCTCTTGTGCCATCACACTATCAGCGCCTGATGCCCTGGAAGCCTGCGTTTTCTCCCTGAGCCACCAGGGGGCCTCAGTCCCAGAGTGGGACACCCAGCCCTGAATTCACCGTCACACTGAACCCTCCAGCCCCAGTCAAGCTGTCCCACCCTGCTCCATTTCCCTCTTTCTCTCCTCCTCCTTCTCCTCCTCCTGGTCTTTCTCCTTTCTCCTGGCCCCCACAGGCCCACCTGGACTCCCAGTCAGCCTTCTCCCTCCATGAGGGGCGGGGGGAGGCAGCAGGGGGGCTGGATGTGGACCCCCTGCCTCTTCATCTTGCTTCACCCGGGAACCTCAGGGACCCGGGACAAAGAGGCTTCCACGATGTGTCAACAATCACTGGTGGGTAAAAGACAAACAAACAAAAAATAGCACCTCACTCATCACTCAATTTTAGTCATTAGTTGATGATACCAAGCTCTAAAGGTTAATAATATTTTACCTCAGATGGTCTTAACTGTGGTTGTGGCCTGTGGTTAAGGTATTGTAGAAGGGTTGTGTAGATTTATACACTGTCAGTAGAGGGCAGCATAGCATTGTAGATAGCGCATTATCCTACATCTGCTCTCTCTTTCTCTTTCTTCCACACCTACTGTATTAAATTCTCTCTGTTTCTCCCTCTTCCTCCCCTGACTCAGACCTTTGTTCAGACCTGCCGGAGTTGGAGATAGTGAGTCTCTTATCAGAGGGACAGCCCAATTACACTCTTCGGGCAGACTGTGTGTTCGGGTACGACCATGACGACTGGCTGCACACCCCTCTGCTGCCCCCAGAGGCCGCTCTGGGCCTCACACACGAGCAGATTGAAGAGACGTTTAAATACTTTTGTGAGTCTTGTTTAATTTGCATTAATATATATATAGCATGTAATATGAAATGACAGACTTGCTAGGATCACTCTCAGTGATTTTTAGTTGAAATGAAGCTCCGCAATATAGTCATTCCTTACTTTACAGTGTACCTTTGTCACAGGTTTTCCTTTCTTGGCAGTTCTGAGTCCCATATATTTATTTTTTTCTTAGTTTTGATTAAATGCCAGAATTATCCAACCAGGTGCTTAGAGAGATGATCGGGGCACCGAGAAGTTTCACAGTTTAGAATTTGATGGGTTTAATCTAGCTGACAGTAAATGCCACAAGTCCAACAAATTGCTCAGAAGAGATGCACCAAGCTCCAGGTTTTACAGCTGAGCAATAATCTCCTTGTATGGAAATTTATCTTTTATTGAATGTGAATAGTTTTAATTTCCCAAAACTGACTTGCTTATCCCCATCAGCAGAGTTTGCACATTACACATTTTTAGTGAAAGATAGGACTTGTTTATTTAGTTTTATATTTAGCACTTTATTTAGTTAAATAGATTCTATATACAGTCTTTCCTCTCTTTTCCAATCTTTTGGAAAAGAGAGCTGCTGTTTTTCCTCTATTTTGCCCACTGGTGCCCTTTCTCCAATTCACTATATTTAGAAGCAGTTAAGCTGTCATGCAAATGAAGTTGGAGTGTGGGAGGGGGTGGTGGACGTCACAGCGTGCGGGATTGTGCTTTTGAAAGTGTAGAGGGGACCTGGACAGCAAGTGGAGATCTTTGACAGATGTTTATATTTCATCTATCTCTACTTTCAAGGGACTCTCTAGAAATACTGTTTTCTGCGTTTCTTGCCCCCAGTGTCAACAGCAAGGCAGTGCTGCCTCCCACACTGTAGTTGTGGTCAGGGCTATGCTATGGTTAGGGTGAGCTTTCAGGGAATTGAGCTAGAAATACAATCGCAAAGTTGCTTATAATTAGTGGACATGGCAACTATGACAATGTCCATTACTTGACATCCTCTGCTTGAAATAAAATACATAATCAAGATGGTGCCAATTGAGTAAATGTGAGTGGTTGTTTCAGGCACCGGAATTGTTAGAGACTCAACACCAAATGTCGGATTCGGTGAATTTTCGGTTTGTCACCCAACCCTACTCTGACTCACGACTCAAGTAGCCTGAGCAACCTTAAAACTATTACCTACCTCTCGTTATTGTGGTCATAGCCATGCAGTTGAATGAGTAAACAGTGTTTGTGTCTCTTTAAAGGGAAGTAGATATGAAGATAAGCTTGTTGGTAAAGAGGTCCCACCAGTTTACTTTTGTTTATGGGCTTTGTTTGAGTTATTAGCCTGGCACAAGTTCATACATAAGGTTTGTATGAAAATGAATCTGTCTCCTTTGTTTGCGAGCCAAGAGGTGTGTCACACAAACTTTATGTGTAGAACTGGATAAGGACAAAGAACTACTTTTTGTTTTCTTGTTAGTAGAACAGAAAACAATCAGGGTCTAAAAATAACGCCTGCAAAGCACCAAATGTGGATAGATTTTAACAGTCCTACACACCGCAAGAAAAATGGAATCCAAAAATCAATTTTAAGGGATAATTAAAAGTCAATCTTACTCTATTTCCAGAGTGAGGAAAATTAAATTGCCCTTCAGCTTAATCCTCTAGAGAAACAGATCTGTTTGTTCTTTTGACCATCACAACCATATAACTTTCATGGAACTGTTGTACTGGAAGACAAAAAGACAATGTGGATCATTTTTCCATGTTTCAAACCACCCACAGACACAAAAAACCCTGAATAGCATTAACATTAAAACAACCAGCACTGCTCAAACTCGGAGAAGGTTTAATGAGATGTGACACACAGATAATTTTGGTGCTGGAAGATGTTGGTTGTGATTTGATGCTGTTGAGGGCTCATGTTCTGCTCATCATATTGGTTTAATTCTAAAGGAATAAAAGTTTCTTTATAGAACTTTAATTTATTAGTCTTTGCAGAAAGTGTTTGAAATTTAGTCCTTCAATGCCTTCTATGAAATGATAATATGCTGTGTTTTGTTTGTAAAATTTTGTCATATACCTGCCACATTTGCAGATAAGCCACAAAGTTCATTTTGGACCTAGCTCACTATTCCTTAGAACTTAGAACACCAGCTTTGTTTTCAGCTTGATACCCAAAGTTGAAGTTGAGGTTTTCACAGGACCAGTAGGTTTTACCCCAGCATTTGTACTTGCATTTTAACCGAGGAGGTTCCTCTGACTTCTGTGAGTGCATAGCCTCTGGCGACCCATGGTGAAGTGTGTGTGCCTTAATCTCCACCCCTTTCCTTCTCCTCAATCCAACACACCCACAAGCCACAGATGCCAAATGTCACCAAGCCGATTACCCTGCTGGCAACTTAGCTTCTTAAGCAGGTTCCCCTGAACCACAGCCAGCTAGCTGTGCGCTCAGCCATGACCCTCCAGTTGCCACAGCAACCTGTAATGGGTTTATAATTAAGAGCATAAGTTGTCTAGACTTACAGAGTGATGGGGAGTCACCTATGCCTCAAAGCTGTTTTACTGTATTGCTGGCCTGTGTAACTGTGTACATTTGGTAATGTCATTTACCCACGACCTTCAGAGATTATGGCGCGACCTTGTCTCATGCAAAAGCTGAGTTGAAAATGGAAAGTTGTACATTTGAGATCTAGAGGTCACACTTATCTGTGCTGTTTACATAAAATACTTGTGTATATACATAAAGGACCGCAATGACTGTGCTTTATAGTGATGGATCATAGATACTCTGAGGCTCAGGGAGGTCACCATTTCAGGGCATTTTAATGATGCTGATACAGAGTCAATGTGATAAATCAGTCAGTGATTACAAACAGTGCCAAGTGAGTAAATTTATGGCTTGTTTAATTTGGAACAATATCTCAAGATTGTAAGGAACCCTGAAGTGAAACTTGTCCCGTGTTTTTTTATTCGGTATGCAGAGTTCAAAGTAAAAAATAAGGGCCACCATTTGTATGTGTGTGTGTGTGTGTGTGTGTGTGTGTGTGTGTGTGTGTGTGTGTCAAACATCACATTTGAATTTCGCTTCTATTTATTTCTCAGGCATGTATTGCTGAACTGAATTTTGTGTAGTTAAGACGCTCACTTGATGTACTTTTGGTTATGAGATTTGACAAGACCGTGTGGCTGCCTGCTTGTAATGCCACAGGAACCAGGCTGTACCCAACAACTGCTAAGCCACATGGACAGACTAACCTGGTCTGTGCAGATTGTGCCATATTGTGCCATGCTCCAGTGTTTCACTCTATGGCCTCTGCCATATGCTGCTGTTTGTTTTTTTCTTTTCTGTACTTATCCCCTCTTTATCTTTTTTCCATCTGTTTGTTTTTTCATTGAATTTTTCACTAAGGCCTCCTGTAATTGGATTAACCTTTTTTTCCCCCCAGTGTTTTTTTTTTTGTTTTGTTTTGTTTTTAGGTATCACCATTACCAGTTTCTGTTATCTTAAATAACAGTTTTGTGCAGTGTATATCCTATTTTATAGGCAGTAGTTGTTGAATCCCGTAATTGCAAACAGGCAAAACTGCTTCCTTGAAAAGTATGACTGTGGAACGGAATGAAATAATATTTCCTATGTATCTACATTGTTGTTTGCTAACTGGTTTATTATTGCTAGGTCCAATTAATTATTACTTGTCTTTTTTAAACCAAAGTGAGTTAGTGGTGCGGTCCATGAGTCTCCAGAGAGGCCAGTTCCAAATAGTACAAAGTAAAAGTGTCACATGTAGTTGTAGGCAGAGTAAGGCTGGGTGGCAGATGCAAGGAAGCTCCAAATTGCATCAATGTTGGAGGAACACAATTTGTTTTTGTGATATTGATTTGAGCGGGCAATTGAGCAAAACTTAAGGTGCACCTGATAAGTCTGTGGCACGCAAAGTCTGCGAATAACCCAAAAACACCTTGAATGTAGCTCACATCTGTGCTTCAAAAAAACATCCCATGTTTTGCTCTTGTATGCTCAGTTAAATATTGTCTTGTGATATCAGATTTCAGTGTTGCTGTTTTTTCAATACTATTTTTATGTATGTCATGCTAATAGTGCAAAGTTTTGTTGATGCAAAGAATATTTTACCAGATCACTGCTAAGAAGTATTTATTGGGCATCCGTGGTAAGTGTCACAAGGGATAGTAACATCATATCCTGTTTACTGATAAATGTCTGCATGTTTTGGGAAACACAGATCCTGGCACATTGCTTCCTTTTAATCATCTGGTAACCTTATTTTCCATTGTTGCCCAGTCTATAATGTCATTTGATGTTGCTTTAGTGTCAACCTAATAACTTTAACTGGTTGAGCTACTGTATTTTTCTGGATGGAGGATTGTGTTTCAGTTGTTTGAAATACTTGTTTTCAGGAATGCTGACCTGAAAGCTGCCATTCTGTGAGGGTTGGAAGATGTTTAGTCTGTTTAAAATAAGCGTTCAGGGGGAAGATTGAGTCATGGTCAAAGTTGTTGCCAGTATGTCTTGCGTGCAGTACCTGACCTGGAAGAGGCAGTCTGAGGGTGAAATATTAATGAGGAGGTTAATATTTGATTGTAGCACACTGCTGTGCCTGGGAAGCAATAAGAAGGGTATGAGCCCGATAAAAACACCATAACAGAGGTGACGATGAGATAGTGAATGAATTACAGAGGTGGGGTGTGGTGGCAGGTTCACTGGAAATTCACTTCACTTTATCTTGACTGGACTGTCAACAAAAATGTTATGAAGTGAAAAACAATTCAAACCCTTGTACTTGGCCTAATATTGTAGAGATATTAAATTTTATTCAATAATGTCAATCTGTTCACAAAAAGCAGCTTCATGATGTTCAAAACAAATAAATGTATTTGCTTTGATTTGAGAGTTAAGAAATTAGCCCCAATTTAAGTATTTTTGAATAATTCCTGAAATAGACAGTGGTGTAATCTTTACATAAAAACTACATAAATGAATAATTACACAGCTAAACTTTGAATGAATAGTTGGAATCAAGTCTTATATGACCTTATAAGACACAAATATTTTAAAAGGAGTCCTGTATCAAAGAAGAAACCTTTGATACAAAACCCAAATTAATTACATATCATTTTCCCTCTCAGTAACCCCAGTGAGAACACATACAATCTCAGTCTGTATTTGCAGTATTGCTTCCATCTGCCCTAATAAAGGGGGTGTGGCTCAGTCTGCACCAGTGTTATGTATGGAGAATAACAGCAGCCATTAGAACGGCTGGATCGTACCATCTCCCATGATGTCACAGGGGTGGGTGGGTTTAGTGCAGTGTCCTGTTAAACCAGATTAGCTTTGCTGAACTGAATTGCTTTTACAGTTATATCTAATTAATGCTCAACTTGACCTTGTTGGGCAATGTCATTATTGTGAATATCAGCTTCTCTGCCTCCTGGTATAGTTGTTTTCCTTCCTCCTGCACCCCTCCTCTTCCTATCCTCCTTTTTTTTTCTCAGTAGTCCAGCGTGGCCAGGTGAAAGGAGGCAGGGATGACGACAGATGCCCTCCTGGTCAGGAGGATTACATATTAACGTCAAGGATCTCAGATTCTCTCAGTAACAGAAACACAGGTGTATATAGCAACTAACATAGGCTAGTGGATACTGTTTTGCCTGCACACAGAGCACAGGCTGTTTGTAGAATGGTTTCTTAGGAAAATTTAGTGTGTTACAGTCCAGTGATCAGAGAATAGAATCAAGGACACGGTGGATTTAACGGATGGACAGAGAGATGGAGAGCGATATCTCCCCGGTCTCTCCGGTCACCCCGATCTCCCCGGTCACCATGGAGGTGTGGAGTTCCTTGACATCTGAGGAGGGGGAAGAAGAGAAGAGCAGCTCCAGTGTTGGGGAGGAAGTGGTAGAAGTGGTGGAGAAGAAGCAGCAGCACAACAGCAATACCAATAACAACAATAACAATGACATCCTGTGCAAGGAGGTGGCACAAGGTGAGGCAGTGAGTGATGAGGACAAAGTGAACAAGGCAGACGAGGTGCAAGGTGAAAAATCTCTGATTTGGGTTGGCCATGCCTTGGAGATACTGCAAGATGAAGTAGGGAGTAACGAAAAAATACAATTTAAAGTAAGGTGTAAAAGGTTGTGGTTAGTATTGTCTTCCTTATTCTGTCCTATGGTAAATCTAATTTTACTGCTGTCACACACCAACTGCTTTACTGCACTCTACAGTGTTATGTCATTGACAAACGGCTATACCAATGCATGATCTTTGGTATCTGAACGACTACTTTCATACTTTATGGTGCACTGCATGTGCTGTTGCACTGATGTCATGGTTACATCACAGGAGAGATGATTAGCAGTCAGCAAAATGCTTTTGTTCTTGTGTCTGTGCTTCTGTCTGCATGGGATTCCTTGTACTATATGAAAAACTTCAACACATTTCAAATACACCCAGCTTACATGTCTCCTCGGACTGTGGTGAAGGTCACTGAGCCTGTGTGTGTGTTTTCACACACTCTACAGCAGCAGCAGCTTCAAGCACAGTGAACATGTCTTCAGTTGTCAGTTTATTGTGTATTTCTCTCTTGCTGTCCTGTAGGTCAGATCTACTGTATTGCCATAAGTGCAATAGAGCTGATTTTAAAATGCTATGGTTTACATTGTTTCATTTTTCTCCGGTATGGTATTTTTAGACATACATGCTTGATGTGTTAATTTTTGAATATTAAATTGGATCAATTGTAGTCTTCCTTTCAGTGACAATGAAAACAACTGACTTACAGTTAATAAATGACCTTATTGTTCTCCTATAAAATAACTGATACTAAATGTCCCAAAACACATCTGTTAAATGACAAAATGACATTTTCTGGTACGGGATTCTGTCAAAATGGCGTACAAGAAGACAGTTCACAGCGGTGCAGATTAATCTCGTTACAATATTTTTCAAATTTATTCAAGTAATTATAATGAAAGGCTGGTTGCACACTCAGGATTTCAAGGTACAAATGCTGTTCCCCTACTTAAACACTGTGGTTAATGTTAGCAGGGAGGCTCCTCTAGTCCCACTAAACATGTGGCGGTCTTTGTCTAAACCGGCAGTTGGCTTGCACCCATTACACGACCACTGCGACATTGGCACCCCTCCAGAAAAGGACATTAATCCTGAAAAATGTTCCTGTTTCTGTGTTACGCAATAAAATGAATTGGGTACATTTTTTTCAGTGCACATACGATACAGCTGTTTGTGGATATGGCTGCATTTCTAGCATCTGACCTGAAATTGACACATGCAAGAGAGTTGAATGTGTGCTTAGGCTGCAGCCTTTAACCTGGCAGTGTTGTATCTCACGTTAACTCTTTTTTTTTAATTGTGTGATGTAGTCTGACATGGAGTTGATCATTTTCCCATAATTTCAAAATGTAAGGATTTTTTTTTTTTTTTTTTTTAGCCCCATGAGTTGTTTCTATTGGGATATGGTCTATGAAAGGGCTATGGGTACAACATGCCTGCTCCCCGCTAGATAATGAATACATATTTGAAATTAGCTTCTTTTCTTATTTTTCTTGTTTTTCAGTGTCGTGACACCCTGTGAAAATCAACAGTTATTTTCAGACGCACCAGACAGTGTCAGAGAGATCAGCAAGACAAGTTCCAGTCAATCTTGTAAAGCGTGCACCTTTAGAACAATAGAGACGCATTTGGGATCAATCCGAATCCGCTCATCTTTGCCCTGTCTGATCCTTGCGCTGCAACAGACGTCATAAGTGTGTCCAAGTCACCAAGGTTCATCCACAGGCATTAGGCTACCAGTTCATGGTACTGGCCTCGTTATAGCAAGGCCAAACCTTAAAACCTCCACCTGGCAGAGCAGATTCTCTTTCCTTGATCTGCTCAACAGTGTGGCGCTCAGGTCAGAAGGGAATAGACGAGACATTTTTAGAGTTGCATTGCAAATTTATTGTTTGAATTGCTGGATTCTGAAACAAAAAAAATGTCCAATAATTTGATTCTTAACTGACTAAGAATTACAATAGCACAAAGCGGTGTACAGGTTGTAAATGATGTACAGCAGTGGTACTGTGAGACAGTTGCTTAAAAATGTCATGGAAGTGGATATAAGACTCCTTGGCTTTAGATGTTTTCCATTTGAAATTTTTTTTAGTACTTAGTCATTTTTATGTATTTATTCATTGATTGACTCTTGAGCTCACTTCATAATATTTTGTTGTTGTTGTTATTTTGTGACACCCCATCAGTCCCCAAGGGTAGCCAGGTCTGTTTTTGGGGTCATGGGGATTCTGCATCATCCTTGGACTCATGTCAAACCTTAAGGTTGACCCTCAGACCTTTAAGATTTAAGAGCCTTTACTCTTAAAAATGGCATCTTATGAAGACAGTGCTCAAAGATTTAGATGCTTAAGATAGAGAATATATGAAGGCCAGGCAGTACCTCTATTAGGACCTATGTCTTCCTTTAGGTTGATGGTTTTGGCATTTTTGGCATTGAAATGTGCAAAATGAGGCTTAGACTCACTATGCCTGTTAAGGGCCCTGCATTACCTGGATTTGGGAGACAGGTGGCCTAATAATTGCAGAGACCATACGGCACCTGGAAGGCCAGGGTTCAGTCCCCTATGTTGGGAAGAATTTGCCCCACTGAAACGTGTCTAGGCAAGACACCAAGAATTTCCCTATTGGGAATACTGAATTGTCCCATTTAATTTATCATTTTGTCATTTTAGTGTCTAACACTCAACTGCTGCAGGGCTGAGTTTGACTCTTCTGCTGCCCATCCCTATTTAGCAGGGTCTTGTGCTTATGCATGGTGTGTGTTGAAATATTCTAACTAGTAACTTAACTTTTTGTAACTAGTAACTTTTCTTTTTTTCTCTTTTCTCCATCCTACACTGTTTGCATTTCTGTATCTCTCTTAAACCTTTTTAATGAAGATGGAAACATAACCTTTATGCCTTCAATCATCTCAAATCAAGAATGTGTAGACATTATTTATGTAGCATAATTCATGGCCAGCTGTACTTTGCAGTGCAATAGTTCAACCCCAGGTTAGGCCCATTCCATTAGGTTGATTAGATACTGATACGGCTGCCCAGTCACCATGTTTCCAGGCCAAATTCAAGTCCCCAGTAATTACTTTGCTATGCAGCAGCTTCCCACTTCTTTAGTACCCAGGCTAAGCTTTCTACTAAAGTGCAATTGGACAGCTGATCTTGATGTAGGGGTATGTGGTGTCAAAAAAGCATGCTAGTCAGCAAATACTCTACATTTCATTTTTTGACAAAGATTAATTGGATCTCAGAAGTTAGGGTAATGCATCTGAAGAGCTCTGTTTCAAATAGATAGATAGATAGATACAGCTGTGTATTTGAGAATACACAGTTGAATAATACCTTTCAATGTGGATGCAACACATAAAAAAATCATCTTAGCTTGATTGCATTAATGGCAATAATTGCATTAGTGGGCTTGGACTCTGTGTGCTTGTTAAAGCTTGTTTATTGTCCTGAGAAAATGACTAGTTGACCCTACGTACCTGTTCACCCTTACTGACCCTGAAGTGGACATAAACAGATCATTCAGCAGGATGTAAACAATTCTTCTTATTATTGCACTGTCTGTGCTGCACAGTACACACGTACACATGCTTCAAAACATGTTCTGCTGGTGCGAACAGTTTTTAGTCTTCTCAATCCCCCCTGTAGAGCTATATTGGTATCCAAAAGAATGAGGCCCTTATTGGTGTCTTATCTGGGCTAATAAGGATCAAGCTAAGAGGATCGGTATCTGGCTGACCACATGGAGGTGTTGTGCTACGTGGCAGTGGAAACTTGCCTGTGATAAGAAAAGCGCTGTGCGCATGTCACTCATTCATAAAAATAATACTGTTTCTGAGTCTGGTGGTATTATTGATGTTGCGTGTTTGTAATGAACAACATGCAGAGAATGATTATGAAGACAGACACTTTTTTCGCTCGGTCGCATGATTATATTATGTAATCTGTGCAGCATAATCTGTTTTTAATACTAATCGTTTTAAAAAGACGTGTCACTAAAAAAACAAAGACAAGCAAGGATATCACAGATTACCATTTGAAAGACTATGAATATATTTTATTCGGATCATTAAAAATATATATTTGATATTGCAATGATTCTGGTTGGTTGAAATGTAGGAAGAGAGAGAGGTCAGTTGAATTCAAATAGCAAAACTATTGTTACTGTGCTCTTTATATGCTATCTATGGAGAGGAGAAGTAAATAAGTGAATTGTCTTGAATACATCTGTTGACTCTTGTATTACCTCTCTTCCTTCATTCATGAAATCCCCTCTCTCTCTCTCTCTGTCTCTCTCTCTCTGTCTCTCTCTCTCTCTCTGTCTCTCTCCACCCGGTCCTCCAGTGCTGTGTTCAGACAGGGTGGGCCAGGTCACCAAGACATATCATGACATTAAGGCTGTCACCCACCTGCTGGAAGAGGTAAGGGAGACGCTTAGCAGATGAACAGGATTAAGGGGGATTAAATTGCCTAAAGTGCCTCACTGACCATCATTATTTGTCCCCCCCCTTTGAACTCTTTTTTTCTGTCAATGAAGTGGCTAGAAAGTAAACACAAATTGATTGGATTATAACTCAGTGGACTGCAACCCGTACCATTATTTATTTATTAATATTATTAAATTACCTTTCTGCCTTGCAGAAAGAGCGGGACCTTGAGTTAGCAGCCCGGATTGGCCAGTCCCTCCTGAAGCAGAACCAAGACCTAACAGCAAGAAATGAAATGTTGGACGAACAGCTTGAAATTGCAAAGGAAGAGGTATAACCAAACTTCATAATGCACAGACACATTTCAGTGCATTATCATTATGGTGGCCTACCATAGTTCACTCTTATTTTTCCCAGATTGCACAACTTCGCCATGAGCTCTCCATGCGGGACGACCTCCTCCAATTCTATGCCAGCCACGAGGAGTTAGAAAACGCTGAATCTCAGTCACCGTGAGTACACAAGCAAACACACATTTAAGTTGAAGATTCCTGAGTTCTCCAGCTCCTAAAAAATGTTGTTGGTCCAAAAAGTCAATTTTGACGGATATTACTAAATACTGCTGCACAATAAGTCTGTTTCAGTAAATTTACTGTCAGAAGATCTCCACTAATCCTCTCCCTGCTTCTCTATGTCCTCTTTGAAGCATTCATTGTTCTATTATCTGCTTTTTCATTACTGCAGACCATTAACTGCTTTTTGAGAGATGACAGTGGTAATTGCTTTACTGTTTTAAAAACTGGCTTGAAAAAACTCTCAAGTTGTCTGACTAGTTGTCTACATTTCATTGTTTGTCCATCATCTCTGCGTCTGACACTGAAGTTCTTGTCTAACATGCCTTTAAACTGAATTTTAAGGCTATGAAATATGAAAGCTCTTGCATTGTTTGTAAATGTTGGAGTAAGATCTTCAAGATTGTGCAAATAGTTACCTGACTTTTCTAGACAGATAAAGAAATGTAAGCCACACTTCATTTTCTGCCCTGGCTGTAGAATTAAAAGGAATGAATCATGCAGTTCCCTCAGCAACTACGTCCACTATGACTTCTTGCAACAGAAACTGAAGGGTCTAGAGGAGGAGAACCGCAAACTAAGAACAGAGGTAGGCTACACTTCAAGCTCCTGGCACAAACTGAAATGAAATTAACATTGCTAATTGTGATGAATAGATGTTACCATAGGAGATTAAATTGTTTTTTCTAGCTACCTGTGTTGCTAATGCTAATGCTAATTCTCCAGGCTGATGAGCTGACATCAGAGACGACGAACTATGAGGAGCAGGAGCAGGAGCTGATGATGGTGTGTGTGGAGGAGCTCTGTGAGTATTGCCCAAGAAATACACCCTTATGCTTTTGTAACAATATGTAAAAATAACAGGCAGTGACTGATGGATTTTTGGGACTTGTGTGTTGCAGCTTCTGTCAATAAGCAGGTAGTGGATTTGTCAGAGGAGCTTGCAAGAAAGGTGGAGGACACCATCAGACAGCAGGAGGAGATCAGCTCCCTGCTCGCCCAGATAGTCGACCTCCAGGCCCGCTGCAAAGGGGTGAGGCAGATACACACACAACACACACCCCAGCCAAAGTGCCCTTGAAGAGCTTACATAAAAGTTACTTCCTTCACAAAGACTTATGTAATAAAACACATCAAATATTTACCTGTGCTTTTAAACCTTCCCATTGTATCTATCTTCAGAAGAACGTAGGCCAAAGATAAACACACAGTGTAACTCTCTTTTCCTCTTCCTCTCTGTCCATGCAGCTCACCAATGAAAATGAGGAACTGAACCAGCACCTGAGTGCCTCCCGCGAGACCCAAGTACAGCTTAAATCAGAGGCAAGACTCTCAGAATCACTTCGACCAGAAATACTCACTTCAAGTTGGATTTGTCTCCCCTAAGATGCAGTTTTGTGTTCCCTTCTAAATGGATGAAATTAGAATTTGAAGATGTCTAAGCTGACCTGACTTCTGTCGCATCTTCTACATTGTGCTGCTCTCTCTCAGCCTTGTTACTGTTTTGACTGATCGATGTCTCCCCCCTCCTGCAGCTGAGGGACCTCCAGGATAAGTACTCCGAGTGCGAGGACATGCTGCGGGAGGCCAGAGAGGACATCAAGAACCTGCGGAATAAGACCCTGCCCAATAGCACGGTGCAGCGGTACAGTGCGCTGGCCTCTGTATTCCCCATGGACTCTCTGGCAGCCGAGATAGAGGGCACCTTCCGCAAAGGCCTGGACAGCCCGGCTCCCTCAGAGTACAAGTGAGTCTGGAAAATGTGAACTTCATTCACTAATTTAGTGTTTGCATTTGGGATGATCTGAACATGAATCAAAATTAACGTCCTGGTTGTCCTTTCCAGAAACCACCCGTGGCGTGTGTTTGAGACGGTGAAGGTAGTGAACAAAGCGGCGAGGCTGCGGTCTCGGTGCCACTCCCCGGCGCTGCCAGGCTCCAGCCCAGTCTCTGCCCGCTCCAGTCGTACCAGCACCCCCCGCACCAGCTACTACGGCTCAGATAATGCAAGCCTTACCCTGGAGGACAGGCCCAGTTCAAACAGTACGAGCAAAGAGGAGGACAGGTCAGTTGGAGTATGTGTGTGTGTATATGAAGGCAATGTACTACTGCTTAAGGAGAGCCTGTGTTTTTAATCAGCGGGATATTCACAGCCATCCAGTGCCATCTAGTGCCATCTAGTGCCATTTGGGGATGTGTGAAAGGTATTACAGAGAAACATAAATACACATTCATTGAAATGTGTCATCTCTGTCTGTAATTCTCCCTGTAGCGTGAGTGGGCCCAAGCGTCTGGGCCAGCCAGGCACACCAGGAGGCCAGGACCTGGAGGCTGCCTTGCGCTGCCTGTCAGCCCGTCAGCAGAACCACTCCTCTGAGCGGCCTTTCTTCGATGTGGAGCGCGAGCGTAAACTCCGTGCCATGGCATCACACGGCGAGGAGGGCGAGTGCTCCAGTGGCTTCCTGACACCGAACGACAGCCTGGTTTCCAGCTTGGCGGCGTCCACGGGCACCAACTACTCCAACGGCAGCTCACAGCACTCCTGCTGCTCCTCGGGGGGGTCCAGGTCCTGCCTGCCTGACCGTCTGCAGATCGTCAAACCTCTGGAAGGTAAGTCGAGGGAGTTTGTCAGCGTGTCTGCTTTCATTCATATCAGCCTATCCCAGGATGCAAAGTGTTGAGGACAAACGTTTGATGGTAAAAACCAAGAAAGGCGGTCGGATTATTTTTGGGGGGAGATGGTAAAAACCACAAATGCAAAACTACTTTTGGGAAAAACAAAACACACCAAACAAACATTAAACCATACATTGACACAGGAAACAAGGTGAAATTTTGACCTTTACATGCACACATTTGTTGCTTGACATAAGAACAGCAGATGACAAGCAAACACATTTGATTTGATCACTTGGTGCATCTTCTTTTCTGAAGGTGAGGGAAGATAAGATAACAGATTACATAAGTAATCTGTTGTGAAACTATGCTTAAGCATTTTTTTCATTCTATCATGGTTGCCTTTTAATCCTCTTTGTGGCAGACTTGGCAGCCTGCATGATCAGTGTCTTTGTGGAATCTAGTTTCTTTTATAAATTTCTTGCATTTGGTAATAGTCAGTGTTATTAGTCACAAATACTCAGTTGATGCTTTCTCCACTATAAATATTAGCTTGGAAATTTACAAGCCCATAGATGAGTCCTGCCCTCACTACATTGACCTCCTTCCATTGACTTTGCATGCATTTTTGTTGCTTCTAATAGTTTTTCAGCATGTTATCTAAACATGAGGTCACAGTTAGGCTTTCAGGAGAACAGAAAAATGATCAGATAAGATTCTACAGTACAAACACTCTGCTGTGACAAATAACCTGATGTGACTCTCTGCACAACAGGTTCTGTGACTCTGCACCAGTGGCAGCAGCTGGCCAAGCCAAACTTGGGAGGCATCCTGCATCCACGTCCGGGCGTCCTCACCAAAGACTTCAGGGAGCTGGAGGTCGACATGCAGCACGTCTACAGCCTCAACGACCTGGAAGAGGATGAACCGGACCTGTCACAGTTCCCTGGAGCACACGGCACCATGGGTAAGAAACCGGAAGATGGCACACCTCACTGGGATGTGGCCACCCACACGCTGCACATGCTGCTTATTCCCTTCATTTCCTTTGTGTTTCATTTCCAAATACAGTACAGCCAAATTATTGCAGTGCAGTGTTTGTGATTCATCCAGAACAATGTGCTCTGGGTGTGTGGTTTGCCTTTGTGTTAGTGCCACATGACTTCATTGGCTTTGTGATTTCTTATAGATGTGTGTATTTTCTTTGATGTGTAGTTAAGTGTGACTTTCTCCCTCCATGATCTCACAGTCTCTTCATCCGGCCTTAACCTCCCCCAGACCTCTCCCACACATACCATTACCACCTGTCAAGTCTTCCAACCCTCCCTTCTCATCCCCTCTCTCTCCACTAGGTAAGAATACATATTCACACATTTTTTATGTAGTTATTTGTGGCTTAGTGTGCTGCCCATTTATCATTGTTGTCAACCAAAAATGTAAACACTGTTATTAACCCTCAGCTTTATTTTGCTGTTCTACTTTCATTCCACAAGTATGGTGTAGATGTTACAGATGTCCTCTCCTACAGCCTGTCGCTCTCTCTCTCTCTCTTCTTACCAAACTCTCTTCTCTACTCTCTCAGTGGCAAAAAGCGTCTGTCCAGGCTCTTTGTTCAGCTCTAAAAGAAGCCGTCAGGGCAAAGTAAGAGCCAGGTGTTGCGGAAAAAGGCAGAATGCTGGAAAGATGTCTTAACTTTAAAAGGATGGAGGCACACTGCCATGTTTCTTCAACCAATCAAACAATAAGGTTATTTAATTTAAGTATTCTTAAAAATAGCTCCCCCCTCACGGCAGTTAAATTTGCCTGGTTAAGGGCTAAATTTGGTGAAAATCCTGCAGTGTGTTTCCATCCCTACCTCCCTTACCTAATTATATCTCATGCCTCTTACTAAAACCTACTGAACATTGTGGAGCTTTTGAATGCAGTCTAACCTGTACATGACTTTACCCCACACAGCCTTGGCTTGATAACATTGTAACACTGTACATGCCCTAATAACATTTACTTTTCTAGGTTTTCAGCACGACAAGCAGATCCTGCTCTGTCAGTGTTGCCACACTAACATCATATTTATCCATCACTTACAGCAATGATAATAGTACTAACAACAACTGAGCGAATGCAGATAGAAACAGCTTTGTTTTTGTATTATGACTTTAGCGTATGTGTGTGTTTGGTTGTATGACAAGAAACAGTTTTGTTTTTATCCTGTTGTGATTTTTTTTTTAACTTTTACTTTGTGTTGCCAGCCTTCACGCTCTCAGCGTGCCAGCTTGTGGGAACTGTGAGCACCTGAGCACTTCCTCTGCCTCCCAGCAGCAGCAGCACTTTGGCCTCCGCTGTAACTCGCGCACGGGAGGCCCCACTGGCACCACCACCACCCCGACCTTCACCACTTCATCACTGGGACTCGTGCAGCTGCTGCAAGAGCGCGGCATCTCGGCCTCCCCGTACCCCCACCAAAACCCCTACCACTCCCACAGCACGGTGCTTCCGCCCCCCACCGCAAAAGAGAAAGAGAAAGACTCGTCTCCGAAGGAGGAGGGGGAAAGGAACATTTTCAGCTTCAACCTGGTGGAGAAGCTGCAAAGCCTCGGGCTGCACAAAGTGGTTGCCCGGGGGATTATGGGTCGCCATGGCAAGGAGAAGCATCCAGTCAGACACCCCCCTAAAGTGTGATAAGAACTAATCCACTGTTTCCTCTTTTTTTCATTCACCTGAGTGACTTTGCATCGAGCCATGCTGCTAGTTATATGATCCTCATTGTGCATTTCGGGACCGTCAGCACTGTTGTCTTGACAACAGCGCCACAGGATATTCTAGAGCCATACTTGAAGTTTCATGGGTGTAAGTCGTGTACACTACCGTTGTTTTCTGTGAACCTGTGTACAGTAGATAGGTTGTGCAGTAGATACATTACAGTGTGTGTGTGTGTGTATGAGAGAGAGACACCTTCATCTCAGGAAAATCACCTAATCACCTGTCTGCTGACTGCAACATGCAGAAACTTCTTTTTTTATATCACAAAAAAAGAAACATGGCAAAAAAAAAAAAACAACAAAAAACATTTTTATACTGTGTTTTGTGTATGACATTTCACACAGTATGAAAGGGAATTGAAGTTTTCCCTGTAATTATCTTAACTTCTTTGTCACAGCATTGTATTATTTAAAACACCAAACTGACTACCAATGCTTTCTATGTCACACTGAAGAACTTTCAAATGCACTGAAGTACAGTCCTGTCTTTGTGCTTATGAGCTGCTACACTGAATAAAGCACGCTGTATTTGTTCAATATACTGAATTCAACATTTTAGATATATAAATCAACAAGCACCACAAAGACTGTCTTCTCCAAACTGGGAGAAGTGACACACTGAATACTGAAATAGTGACACTATCACTGAAAGGTCTTTCCCACAGTTTATCATGAGCTCTTATGTAATACACCCATCCATTTTCCCATGAGGACAGATGGATGGGCGCATCATGTGCTAACCACTGAGCCCCAGCGCCGCCCCTCACACACAGTCGACATCTTGTAAATATGGCTGCCTGAAATACAACATCAGCTGCAAACTATTGTATAGTGCTTTCCTTTGAAACTTCTGCCATTGTGATCTTGTACTTAACCAAATTACAACAAGATAATTCAGGTAGTCTGCTGTGCCGCATCAAAGACAAGGAACAGGACTGCTGCAAGCAATACATGTATTTACTCACTGACTGAAAATCTCGCTTGTCCAAATCTACTGTCTGTCATGTCGTCAGGAATTTTGAAACTGCTGGGATAGAAATGAAATCAAAATCACGATGCAGGGCATTCAAAGTGAATTCTCCCACTGCATTTAGGGGGATACCTTATGTAAAGAAATACAAGTGAAATGTTATTAGCAAAAAGGTCAATTATGTGAACAGCATGTTTCTGTAGATTCTTTGTGGACAATCATCTGTAGGCAAAAGGCATAGGATACTATGGATTAAAAAGGGAAGAACACACACGCAGGTTATGATCTTTTTTTTTTTATTGACAATAATCAACCAAACCACTGTTTCTCCAATGCTGAAAATGCACTGTCTGCCGTTAGAATCATAGTTGTGTATATCAGTGTGTAAATAAATCATACCACCTGTGAATTAAACTTGGCATTTCCATCTGATGCAGTTTTTGTATGTTTGTATTGTTAGAGTAGGATGAATGAAAGCCACTCAGAAACGATGCGTATGACAATTGTGATCATTCTGCAAAAGTGTTTATTTCTGAAGTTTCAAGGAAAGTGATACATTGATTTTCTTTTTTTTGACTGTATAAAATCTAAACCACATGCAGCATATCTGCACTCTAAAGTGTTATTGGTGTTACAGGTGTTGGCGTTGTTGCGTCTCTACTCCGTGCTCCGGCGTCCAAAATCCACCCAACCCTGGTAGTCTCGATCTGACATGCACTCAGAGTTCATTATCTCTGCAAACAAAGCATTCCTGCATTAACCACACACTAACGAATTTCCATGTAAAACTAGAGAAGGAAGTCAGCTCAGGCATCTCTTTGATCAGTGCTTCACTCACTTAATTAAAATTAATCACACATTCACAAACGCCCAACAACAATAAAACAACCCTCACACCCACATTTGCAACATACCTGAAATTGCTTGCATTATTTGTTTGGCCATAAGTTCGCGTTCTTCCTCTGACCGGTGTGCCAGCCTCTCCATTCGGGCTCCCCGTGTCAGACCCGTCTGCCCCTGTCTGGCCGCTGAGTCCTTACTGTCTCTCGCTGCCTCCCTCCTGGCCAGGAGCTGATGTAGCGTCCCGCTCTCTTTGGTGTCACCAGATGAGTGGGGTGCGCGGGGAGATGCCATGCCAGATACAAGGAGTGCAGCCAAGAACGCACACACCGCAATTCTGTTCCCTGCCATGTCTGCAAACAGAAAAAAACCAACAGGATTTCTGCAAAAATCACATTTAAATTCACACAATTACAGCCATTCACAGCCAAATTCCTGACCAAATTCTCTTCTACCCAAAATGACAAACCTGCTGCACCTGTGAAGATGGGGTCCTGCCTGTTCTGCACTGTAAGAGACGTGTGATGCTTCTGACAAAGGTTAAGGTTATCCACTCTTTTATATACCACATATGCGAGCAAAAATCAAGGGCTGATAACACTATAGAACTTGAGATTGATTGGGAAATGGGTGGATGGAGAGGATGTGCGTAAAAGGAAACGATGCATTCATGGATCCATCAATATGCTTTTCAGAGAGGGTTTTTTTTGCACTGCAATAACCATAAAACAAGTCAATTTGTTTACATTAGAAGCTCAATACCATTTTCAGACTATTTTTTAACCAATATGCAGGATTTTATGTTATTATTCATTGAGCTGTCCACAGAGAGTACCAATGTAGAAACAAAGGCCCATGTGTTATCATACTATCAATGGGCTTCTGCCAGTCTGATTACTTGTAGCATTATATTGACTCTATTCTTATAATAAAAAAATGTGGTTCTGTAATAGGGCACAGACATGAATTGTCACTAGTTTCCTTCAACATTAATGAGCTCACTTTCAAAGTAGTTTTTGGTTTGGTCATTTTGGATAAGTAATGCTGAATAATGGTTATACGTATGGCTCATCATCGCGAGCTGATTATAAATAATCTCTTTTGAAACAAGGAAACAAATGCACGCTGTAACCTCTGGGTAAAGGTGAGAATTGCCCTCACTGTATCATGTTAAGGATTGAGTGGACTTTCCAGATGACGCACATGCTGCCTAATAGTGCGCATACTAATGAACTTGGCCAGTGTTAGTAGTGTTTACATATAGATTTTCTGCAGCACCAAGTGGTCAGGTGGCTGAGCTGGTTGGGGTGCAACTGCTGTGTGTGGGACATTAAGATTGTTATGATTTTGAGACCGGATCTTGCCTGCGGCTATTTGTCATCCCCTCTCTTTGTCTTTCTTGTCAATTTGCACCGTATATATACAGCAGAAATGACACAAACAGTCTTTAAAGGCTTTCCTCAAGGTGGTGGAAGCATAGTCTGTGTATTGTGATTCACTGTGAAGTGCTCAGTGATGATTTACATGTGTGCAGATTCAGAATTTCCAATTAGACAATGAGTGATGGCAAGAAAATGATGCAAAAGAGAAAAGTGAGGATGTATATGCATCTGAGTCTGCACAGTACATGTGTAGATATACAGTTCAAAGACCTGAGGGTGCTGTAGTTCATGTGCAAGTCATGAGAAAATAATAAAGTGTTGTAAATTGAAGTGTGTATTTATTTGATCTTACTAGAATGTTGCTTGAGTTCGTATGACTTCATTCCTGGTGGAAGGAAACAATTGTAAGTCTGACCGACACTGTCATTAATCCTCCTGCTAGACTAGCACATGGGCAAGAAGCCAACCGCACACACACCCATCACTAAAATCTGAAAAACAGGAGCCAGATCTCTAAGACAACAGTTCTGCCTATCTCTTACTCGGGGACAAAGACACACACACACACACCCTCTTTATCGAGCGGTTCTGCTCCAGATACCAATCTCTCTGCGCTGCCTATTTTCAGTTTTCACTTTCCTCACAAACATCAACATGTAAAGAGAAGAGCATAGTTTCACTGGAACAGTTCTGTTATCTGTACATACAACACACCCTTCTGCATCAACTAGAACTCACAATCAAGATGCCCATCTTCCAGTTCTGCCTTTAATTTTTCAGGTACTGATCAGGTCACTAGAAATACACCATTACAACAAAATAAAAAGAAGAACAACAAGAACCATAGATTCGTTGACTGTTTGACTGATACTTTATTAATTCACACCAGGAAAATTGCCCACTAATAGCACAGTATTTATGCTTCATAATTTACAGATACAACAAAACATGCGTGTATGTGTTAAAAGATGAATGAAAATCCTTGAAATGGATAATAAACCTACTGAGAGAAACTGTCAATTCAATGTCACATCATTAGAATGAGGTGGCAAAGTAAAATAACTGGAGACAGCAGAGGATTACATCACTGAGTTTTAAGAATCCCATGCATTATATTAATGAGTAGTTTTTACCCAGAAATCTGTTACCGATGAAATTTTTAAGGTAGTTTTTAACCTGGGGTATTAGTGCTAGCAAATGATGATGGCATGCAAGGTGCCACTGTAACTTTCATTTTCCATTGATGGGTGTGTTTTTCATGTGTGCGATGCTTTGGATCTGCTAAATGCCAACTGTAACTGCAACTGTTTTGAAAGCAGATTAAGTGGGTATTTAGTTGGCATTTAGTGTCAATCACTTTAGAAAGTTTTAATGGAATTTATACTGTAAGATTATCCTCCTGTGAAATGGTGTTTGTGTGTGTGTGTGTGTGTGTGTGTGTGTGTGTGTGTGTGTGTGTGTG
>OMLF01057622.1:16506-33015 GCA_900302615.1 Holocentrus rufus | reverse complement strand
TGTGTGTGTGTGTGTGTGTGTGTGTGTGTGTGTGTGATTTCTCTTCATGGTCTGAAGGAAATATTTAATAATTATCTGGTATTGTATGTACATCTCTAACTCTCTCTCTCACTCTTGCACATACGTACACACACACACACACACACACACACACACACACACACACAAACACACCCCCACCCCCTAAAAAAAACAAGGATGAAAAAGAAAATCAACAGCTGAGAGTGTCCGAGATTTTCATTTTGTACTATATGTGTGTGTATGTGTGTAAAAGGTGGAAACTTTGCGGACTCAGATCTCAACCTGCACTGTAGAGGTGAAGAGCTCTCAAACAGAGCTGTCAGACCTGAAGAAGACCTTCCAGAGTTTGGAGATTCAGCTCCAAGCCATGGTGACCCAGGTAGGGCAAAATCTATCCTATAAACCTGTCTCAAAGGAGTGAACAGTGACACATTTTCTGAGGTTTAATTTCAAGCTGTTCATGTTTAGACTAAATAATTATTGAGCAGGTACATCATTTAACAATTTCATACATTCTTAGTAGTTCCCCTTGTGCAGAAAACACATCACATGTAATTTTCCTCTCCAAATATTACACACTTTATGTTTACATCCTTTGCACTTGGCCTGCAGAAACAAATGCTGGAGCAGAATCTGTCAGAAGTTGGGAGTCGCTACAGCATCCAGCTCAGCCAGCTGCAGCAGACCATCAATTCGCTGGAGGCAGAGCTGCAGCAGCTGAACATCAGCATCCAGCAGCAGGCCACAGAGTACAAGGTGCTCCTGGACATCAAGATGAGGCTGGAGCTGGAGATCGCTGAGTACAGAAGACTGCTGGATGGAGAAGCACGTTCGAGGTGAGAGTGAAAATGAGTAGCTGGGACGAAGAAGGGAGGGCAAGAGAAAATGGAAACCTGCAACAAAAGATGAAATAATTAGAATTAGTCTTTCTTTAGACTTGAGACCTGTGTTACATACTACTACGCTGTTAAAATGAAAGTTTCCTCTTAGGGTTTCTCAATTTGCCACACGGGCAGAACCCTTTTTGGGAACCCCCAGGAATGCGCTTAAATAGAACAGTTCTCTGAGGCAGCTAGGGTAGTTCATCAGGTTCTTTGGGGAACCCTTTGTACCACCCTGGTCCAGAACCACTTTGGATGCTTCGGGGCACCATTTCTGAACTGAGGTTCCTCAATGAACTTAATATATGTGGGTTTGAGGCCTCATATTGCAGCTACTACTGCTAGTACTACTACTAATAATAATAATGATGATAATACTCTGTTGCTTTTCTCTTTCCAAAGGGCTGTGATCATCACCGAGGTGAAGAAGGTGGAAGGTGAGAAAATAGCACAATGTCTTTCTCCAAAACTCCAAATACACCATATCCAAAAAGAAACTTATCTTCTACTGTTCACAACAATTTCTTACTTTCTGGAGTCTCTATATTCACATAATGAGTCATGCATATTGTGTATCTCTACAGAGCATAAACCCCACATCGAGAGGCGTGTGAAGACCATTGTGGAGGAGATTGTCGATGGAAAGGTGGTGTCCTCTTCTGTTGATACCCAGGTGGAGGACATTCAGTAACACTGGATTTCACCTGTGACTTGTGCTGCACTTCAACTTAACTCGGTGGGGTTGTTTGGCAACTGAGTAGTTCATAATTTACTACATTATAATAAATGATAAATTCATTAATTGACTATATTGTCAACTGTTAACTACAGTTTTTGACTTTTCAATTTAAGATGGCAGTATACAGTATAAGACGCATGACAATGTTCAAAAAATAAAAATATTTGGAAATTTGTCTCTTAAAGGTATTCCTAGGCCTCTTCCTTTTTCTTCCTAGTAGTGATCCTTCAGTGATTGATGATAATGAAAGTGTAAAGCCAAAATTTGATCAAAAAAAACAGAGGAATGATGAAGTTGTGCAGGTGCTTGTGCTTGTTTCAAATACATATTCCAATTAAAATTTGCAAACAGAGAAGTTGCAACTTACAAGGCTAATTGCTTTTTTCAACAACTTATTCTTTGTATGTGCAACTGAAGCAGGAATGCTGTAAGATATTTATTCCTCCAAAACCAATTTGAGGATTTTTAAAAACAGTAATGTTGAGTTTGCATTTGAAGTCACAATGGGCATCAGCAATGACAAATGACAACCATTAATGCACGTCAAAATACACATATTCAACTTCTTCATCTGTCCGATACAGATTTTTTCTTTTTTTTATGTAAATGCAGGTTTAGGAAAATTAAAAGAAAATTATTAAGACGTTTGCCCCACAATTTAGCATGTGTTCTGTGGAGCAATATTCCAACTAAAATTAAATCTTTAAGGTTGTTTAAAGCAAATAGATTCACACCTTTATCTTTGTCCCTTTTTTGTTTCCTGGGCCTAAAATGCAAATGCAAAACAGCACACTGAAACATAAACAAAACACTTGTTCTAAGTGCCTGGAATTCTTTTATATGTATTCCCACTTATTGCCACCAGGTGTCACCATTCTCCTTTCAACAGCCTCCAAAAGTAATGCCCTGCTCCAAATTCAGGGCATAGTATGATCTCATTTTGCTTAAGTGGAAACACATTGCAGTTGCATAACTGACATTAAGAAACTTGGCTTTTCTGATTTGATTGTACACTCACAGGACCACAAGCGATGCTTTGTAAATTGCACAAAAAAAAAAAAAAAAAAAAAAAATTCCACATGGTAAATTTACAGGAAAAAAAATCCCATTAAAAGTCACTTTAATGTGTGATACTGAATATATACATAAAAAACAAGGGGAAGAAAGGCTTTTCTACAGAGGATGCTGTATCCTAAACATTACACAATAAATCCTTTGTATGCTTGAGTGAGCAAGTTCGCTGTGCTTGTTGGACCGTTGAATGTTTCTAATATGCAAAGACTTGCTTTTGTTAGCTCTAGAGTTCACAAATCAGTCGACAAAAGCTTGGGTGGAACCAAATCAAGTGGAGGCTTGAAATCTGCTTGATACATGCCTCTGGTATTCATATCCTGCAGACCTGTCACAAACTTTAATCTCTTGGGCAAAATAGTTGAAGTGACTCAGCAGATATAAAAAACAAAAAACAAAGACAGGCTTCCACCCTATTTAATTTATGCTTTACTGAATGAATTATTGTTGTTACTTGTCATAATTGCATTTTAAATGCAATTAATCATGCTAAATTACGGTTGAACTTGTCTGAGCAATTCTGTCAGGTTTGCAGAACTCAGCAACATCGAGTTTAGTCAGGGACAGAGGTCAAAATTCATCAGCCTCTCTTCCCAGCCTCCCTCTTTGAACATTTTGTTGTTCAAGTTGAGGAGACCCCCAGATCTCGTGCATCTTATTGGGGCTCATGCAGGAAACATGTCCAACCAGATCTGGACACTCCAGACAGAATTTAGAACAGTTTTAGGGTCAAACTGGAGATTGAATTATCGTAAAACAGCATGCATTTCTATTTGCCCGTATATTTTAATCTCTTTATCTAATTTCTCACCTGATCATGAAGCGTCATTAAAATTTCATTTCAAATTGAAAATCTCAAATTCATGCACTTAGTGTCAAAATTCATGCACAGTTGTATATGTAAACGTTGTAACACAAAAGACGATATTATAATGTGAGCAAACTGCACAAACCTGCACAATGCACACTTTGAGCCATGCATATCTGCTGCACTAAGAAAACAGCAGAGGCACGTTAGATCATAGGATATTACTTGATGAGTGCATGTGCCACATGCGGAAATGTAACTTACTCCTAAAAATAATTCTGCTAACAACAGCAATGACTATTATTAACACTACATGAAGAAAGAAAATGCTGTTCATAAAAATTGTGCAACTCAACTCCCCTATCATTAAATGTAATGTGACTCATTCTGGCCATTGTAATGACTGAAAGGAACAATCTTAGTCTATTTGAGTCTTTATTTTATTTACTTCAGAGTTTTACAGATTAAAAATCAAACGTTTGATTGCATAGTTCTCAATCCAGGATTCTCTCCTGGAAATTTCCAGTCCTCTCCATGCAACTGGAGATGAGAGAAATTCGTGAGTTACTCATGGTTAGAGAGGGTGTGGCCACTAGCTGCAGGGTACAACCACAGGGAGCAGAAACCAGTCTGGACCTGGGAGAGAAAAAAAATAATAAAGGCAGGGCGATGTCAGAAAACCTGATGCTGGTAGTGACTCACTGTAGCTCACAGTCCCTCTGTTTGGTGTGGTGGTGATATCCTGGGTGCATGAGAGAGTGAGAGAGAGAGAGGGAGAGTTAGAGAGATAGTTTCATGTTGTTTCTCCTAAATGAGCGATACACACCCAGGTACAGCCACAGGCTATTTCTCATGTCACAGCCATAGCCACATTTTTACCACAATGTACTTTTCATCTTGTTTTCTCCACAATCTGCTATTATTTATGATTGCAAAGCTCCTCACACTTTGACTGGAATGTGCCTCATGTTGACAGGAGTTATTATTCCCTCAAATGAAAACTGGATGTGGTATGTGAGATAGCTGAAGTGTCATAAAAGATCATGTAGAGAAGCACCATTTATTGCACTGCATGTACATACTGTACACGTCCCACTTGTGCCTTGTGCATTTGTGCTCAACATATTATCCACTGTATCTTGCGCATAAATAAGATTCTTGATGTCTTGACAGTAAAGTCTGCAGAGCTAACCTGAGGCTTAAATCTAATAAATGGTGCATAAAGCAATTTGCTAAACTAAGGTTATGTAAACCTCATCAATGACTTTCTTTGTACATGGGAACCACAGGCACACCTTCCCAACAGTGCCTTGTTGTCTTAAGCGACAAAATCCATGTCACTTCTGTCAATCACTCTGCTCAGTCGAAACCAGCGCTCTCTCATTTGGCATTGCAAAACTAGTTCTCTTTGACTTTTTGTTGTCACAGAAGAATAATCTGCATAAGGAGCATGTACTGTAGGATATTGTTTATCTGATTGTCAAACGATGAAACAATTTATCAAATGATAAAAAACTACCTATAAATTGTAGACTGACTACATAAAACCAGCACAGTAGTGAGACATAAGTTGCAAGGCCAACTCTGAAAAACGTAACATCCACCATGTCGATACCATGACCTCAGCAAGAGAGAATGACTGCAAAGGGATGAACTGAAATGAGGAGGAAATGTGGGACACATGTAACAGCGCAAAAGCAGTAACTACTATCTCTATTTTTTTTTATTAGCATTATTATACTGGGTCCTACTTTAAAAGTCTGACAGCAAGAAAAGTCCAATGTAAATGGACAGCCAATAAATTAAAACAGTTTTCTGTAAGACTCGATGTTGAAGTATGAGGACGTTGTTAAGCAAGCAAGGACATGCACTTTTCTGAAGACTGTTTTTTTTTTGTTTGTTTTGTAATTGTCATAAATCCAGTTGCGGCGTTGAAGCCTCTGCACTCTGCCCCGCCCCTTCTTAAAGTTGTCAAATCCTCACATGCACACTTGATACATTTACTGGTATCTCTATGACTATTGTTGTGCTTTTGATTCTCAAATTGTTGCCACCTCTTAAGTTTCAAATTGCCCTTTAGCATTTTTGTATAAATGTATATCCTATAATATTTGGTATAATGTAGACACATCTCTGATGAAGATGTTTTGTTCCTCCTTTCTCAGTTTTAACATTTGCCACAATCCACTGGTTTGGAAACCTCAGTTTGAAAATCAAAGCTCAACTGGGGAACATCGTGGAACTGTGTAAGAGGATTATTGGTGTTGATCTTAATGAACTTGGCCACTTGTATCAAGCTGGAGCCATTTGGACAGTGCAGGCTGTCCTGCTGGACTCCCACCACCCTCTGTGTGATAAGTTCCTGCTGCTTCTGTCAGGTTCAGGCTATCCAGAGGTGGTCCCAATAGGTATAAACACACACATACACACACAGGAAAAACTTTATTTTTTCCTGTTGTAAGACAATGTCACATAGTGTGCATATTCTGTGTCTGCTGGCTGCAACACTTCATTGCAGCTACATCATTGAGGCTGCCTGGAGCAGCTTCATTGATAATGAATGGGTGACTAGGTCTTTGTGCAACTGCAAAGGAGCATTGTAAAATTTTGGGAGTGGGGGAAGGGAGGTGGGGGGTGTAGTGGTTATTCTAAAGGTTGATCCCATCCCATAGCATGGTTTTTTACTTACGGATGAAATTTATGTATGAGTAGACCCCCTCTTACTGCTGACTTTAATACTCTACTCGACTCTACTGACAGTCCTCTGCTCTGCACTCCTCTTGTGCTCCACAACCTCAAAATCAGAACGACTGTCAATTATGTTAGAAGCCCAGATATGCAGTGGCCTCTCATTTAAGATGTGGAAAATGCTTGTGTGTCATGTTTGAGTATCGCCGGATCTTCCATTACAACTTTTTGCTGACTTGGCACAATGCTTTCTTGACACACTCAAAACTGTAAAACTGTTGTGTTGAACAAAGTGTTGGAGACTTGATTTATTTATTTATTTTTAACTTTTATTTGGTGTAACTGGCCCACAGCCGCATGATTTTGATGCCAAAGAAACTGGGCAGTCAGTAATAACTCGGTGTCTTTTGAAAGAGCCCCAAGATTTGACAAATGTTTTAAAGCACAACTTTGTCTGCCTCCAAGCCGCATTCCACAATTTTGAACCCCTCTGCAGCTGGAGAGCAGCGTGGATCCCCTTAGTGGTATGTGAGCTTATGTAATCAAAGGCCCCCCATACCATAAAATGACTTGCCTGAAGAAATAAGGCTGGTGTGTAACAATTTAATTACTATTTAGTTTATATTTGATTTATTTAATTGATATGCATTGGTTTTATGACTCGATCTATAGTTTTTTCAAAGCACTTGATCTGTTACAAGTGTAAACAATCTCTTATTATTCAGCTATTCATTATTATAACTCTTCTTACCAGAGTGCTACAAAAAGGAGTTTAACTTATACAAAACAGAAGTATTTCCAAATAATTTCCGAATAAAATGTTTTCTTGGCTGTCAAAATCTGCTTATATATCCATATATACAGGTATACTTAGATCAAAATGATCCCAATGGTATGTTTGGAGTAATTTTACATAGGTAAGCTCAACTACATGGGTGTGGTGTGTTCAGCTTTCCAGCTGCAGTGAAAGTGATTCAAACCCTTGTCAGTCTATTGAAAACAGATGAACTCCCTTGAGTCTTAAGCCACTGTTAATCACACTAAACATAAATCCTTTTTCTCAGGTCTCACACTACATTGCATAAACTAACTCAGCAAGTGTATGCTAGGCTATAGAGCCATTCCATCAAACCTGTATGCCGGGGCCTACGCCCTTTAATTATTCTATCACAGGGATATTTTTACAGTTACGTCTTACCTCTCATCACACAAATGGCACATTGTGCACTGACTCTTTCTTGTAGTGTACTGTATCACACACACACAAATGTGCACAGACATTTGGTTCTGCTTGCACTACATGTCTGAAAGTGAAGAGTTGCAGGTGAATGTTTAATGCATTCAAATGCATGAAGCTTCTCATGTCTGGAGGCAAAAGGTGCCTCTCTCCTTCGCTTATCGAGTTTTTTTGAGATTCAGCACAGGTGTTATACAACTGTAAAAAAGAGGGACTTTACTGCGCTGTACTTGCATGAAAAGCATTTACAAAATGAAAAGGAGTATACAGTTAATGCAGTATCTGGTCCACATTACTCCAAGCTGCGTATGTGTGGGTGGAGGGTCTGCAATAGTAGTTTATCAGATATATTAGTTAATTAGAGGTAGAACAATTCTATGATATATTAACCACCTGCAAAACATCAAAATAATATATTCATTATTCATAGCATTGCCGTTATATGAACAGGAATATGTGCTCAACTTTTCCTTGTACAAAATGTAAAACTGCTTTTGTAAAATCATCAATTTTAAAGGACCTAAAAAACATACTCACTCTAGTGAAATGGAAAGAAGCAAACAAGCAAGAGCCTGTTCATGTTTGGGCATGATGCGAATACCAAAGCATGATGCCAAGAGAAAAAGAACAGTGCAAGCAATCACATCTATGGTGAGCCTTCCAGCGCTGCAGTGCCCAGACTTGAACAAGGCCAGTTCCCAAATGACATCATAAACTTCTCAGCAATAAAAGCTACCTCTAACTTACAGTCCTACTTGCAAAATGTACACTGTAATCTACTGCTGAAGAAAAATAAGAGAATGTTTAACATGCATTGTTAAAGATGTGGAAAATAACAAAAAAACATCCATCACAATAGATCCAACACTTACGGATGTTAGATTTTCACGATAGATAACAGAGGGGAGAATAAAGACAGTCGATGCGGTCCATGTAGGGAAGAATGTTGGCTGAGAGTCAAATGAGAGATCATACTGTCCCACAGTGATTCATTTTACGGGATCTCTAAAGCTTGTTGGCTTGGTAACAAAACACATGTATCAGTTTCTGCATGCCAGGCTTGCTCAAGAATTGCGACAGAAATTCAACTCAAACACCTGCCAAGGTTTTAAAACTTACATTTGCATTTGACAGTAATATTTGACTCACTGACTAACCTAAGGCTAACAGTAAAAGGTGTGGCTCTTGCAATGGCCAAATACAGAGGCTCATATGAATGCAGTATTTTCATATATATTAACATGGAGCATGTCAATTGTATGCAATAACAAAACAGATCTTTCATGAAGTTTATATGCATTTATGATATCTGAATAAATTCACTAAAATATTCTTGCCTTGAGCACAAACTACTGTTTAACTTCTTGTGCAATGGTACCGCACACTGTTTCTCCCTCCCTTACTGCTTCTCTGAACAGAAACAGCCTCAAGGGTGTGTAATGGGTGGAGGAGCTCTGCCCTATATACTTCCCTCTGCTCCTCCCTTTGGCCTCTCCCTCCCTGTCCAACCCCTCCACCTGCCTTGTGCAGGATAAATAGAGGACAGGGGCAGAGCTGTTCACCTCAGTCTCCCTCTCTCCAAGGCAGGCAGATCTTCCTTCTCAATCAGCGGCCAAAACAACATCTATAACCATGTCAGTGTATACCACGAGTAGCTTCTCTAGTAGAGGTGGCCCAGTTGTCGGTCGACGGGCTTATAGTGTGTCTGGGGCTCTGACTGGACCACGTATGTCCATGGCTTCCTACACCTACGGTGCAGCTGGTGGTCGTGGTGGAGGTGGAGGTGGTGCTGCCGCCCTCTTTGGAGGTGGTGGTGGTGCTGGCGGTGCCGCCTTCTTTGGAGCTGGTGGCGGCGGTGGTGGCGGCGCTGGCTTTGGTGGAGGTTTTGGCTCAGGTATGGGCGGATGCGTGGACATCGGGACCAATGAGAAGGCCACCATGCAGAACTTGAACGACCGCCTGGCCTCCTACCTGGAAAAGGTGCGCTCTTTGGAGAAGGCCAATGCTGAACTGGAGCTCAAGATCCGCCAGTTCTTGGAGAATAAGACCTCCCCCACTGCTCGTGACTACTCAGCTTTTGAGGCCACCATTGCTGACCTGCAGGGAAAGGTACGTCACATGATGTGTGAATCCTGCGTGTGTCATACTGTAACATCTCAATCCATGCATCTATGTTGACAATTAAATTAATGCATGGAAACAAATGCTATCTAGTATACAGTGCATTTTTAGGCATTTTTTCATATGATGAGAATTGCATTAAACTGTAAAAACATTTTGAGGCACTTTTAATGTGCATGTTATGTTTCTCAAAGATAAAAAAAAAAATAAGGACTTTCATTGCAGCTATTTAGGTCTTGGACATTTGTATTGCAGTTGCAATGCAGTTGCAGTTGCAATGCAGAAATCCCACTCTTGACAATGTTTCAGCAATTGTGAAAACAATCTTTAATATCCTTGTGCTAGACTGAAAACAACTGTTAAGTGCAGCTGACACTTCACACAATGGTTACAGAGAGGCAGTTTGCAGATACAAACAATTTGTGACATGAAGAAAATGTTCTACTCATTTTTCATATGAAACATTATCTGCGTCTTACAGATCCAGGATGCCACCCGAACAAATGGAGGCATCTACCTGGCCATTGACAATGCAAAATTGGCTGCAGATGACTTCAGAACCAAGTAAGTATCAGCATGAGAGAGGACAAAACGGCTAAAGCTGGGTAGAAACTGAAAATTTGTTCCTTTCAGTGTAGTTGCAAAGAGCAATTTGAATATAGCTACAAGAGTTGCATACATTTCAGATGCATACACCTATGTTCAGTTACAAACTTGTGATCTGTTGTTCTCTCACAGGTATGAAAATGAACTGGCCATGCGACAGTCAGTGGAAGCAGACATCGCCGGTCTGAAGAGACTGTTGGATGAGCTGACACTGGCCAGGTCAGACCTGGAGATGCAGATCGAGGGCCTCAAGGAGGAGCTGATCTTCCTCAAAAAGAACCATGAGGAGGTGGGTAGCAAAGTGAAATCAAGTCTGTGATGTCAGGAGATGATATTAACTGTAACTTGTTACTCTAACTGCTCAGCAAATATCCAGCTCTTACCATGCTGTCAATATCTTAACAGGAATTGGCAGCGATGAGGAACCAGATGAGTGGCCAGATCAACGTTGAGGTAGACGCCGCGCCACAGCAGGACCTGAGCAAAGTCATGGCTGAGATCCGTGAGCAGTATGAAAATGTGGCTGCAAAGAACCAGCGTGAGCTTGAGTCCTGGTTCCAGCAAAAGGTAGGACTGGACAAAGGACTGAGCAAATCTCTGAAAACTATTACATATATTATCATAAAGTCATTCAATAGCCATACATACAGCCCTGTAATATATATAACTTACACCAAATCATCTGTCTTTGTTGGCCTACACTGTTGTTTGAAGGCATGATTCAGTTACATGTTATACTGAAGTTCTCCCATGTTCACCACAGTCAGAGACACTGAACAAGGAGGTGGCTGCCAGCACAGAAAGTCTCCAGACCTCCAAGTCAGAGATCACCGAAATCCGTCGCACATTGCAGGGCCTTGAGATCGAACTGCAGTCCCAGCTGAGCATGGTAAGTGTCAAATGATAAAGGTTTCTGGGGAAGCAAAAGGTCCCATCCCTTCTTCCAGTGCAGTGAAATGAAAAAATAACTTTCCAACTTACTAGCTAACTTTCCATGCCAGAATAAGAACAAGAACAATAAGAACCTTCTTAACAATAAATCCAACCACTTAATATCTATTTATTTATCAAAATCATATTACATGTTCTTCTTGGAAAACAGTTCATCTTCAGTGGTGAACTAGTAAGCATAAACAAAAGTTTTAACCCCTCCCATTAAATAAAACTGCTTTTCTCTCCCTGACTGATCACTCAATGATTTACTTTTAAAAGATGATGTCTGTGTCAAGTCTAGGTGCTTTCAAAATGCTACACAATTTGTTTGATTGTATGCTATACAATCAAACAGCACTTTCCTTGCACTCGTATAACGACGTGGAACTCAAAACAGAACATAAAGCTTAAAATACTTTTCTGACACATATTTTTCATCCGTTCTTTCCCCTCTCTCCTTCTCTCTTCCTCCCTCCTTCTGACCCACCAGAAAGCATCTCTGGAAGGTACTTTGGCTGACACAGAGGCACGATACTCGATGCAGCTCCAGGGCCTACAGTGTCAGGTGACCAGCCTGGAGGAGCAGCTCACGCAGCTCCGTGCTGACATGGAACGCCAGAGTCAGGAGTACAAGATACTGCTGGACATCAAGACCCGGCTGGAGATGGAAATTGCTGAGTACAGGAGGCTGCTGGATGGAGAGGGCAGGTAAGGGAAGGAAGGGCTGCTGGAGGATGTTATAACAGTAAGGTCTGCCAGATATTTCAAATGGATTTTGAGACCTATTCTAGAAATATGCACCAATGAAAATATTATCACGATACCAAATTAGACTTTAAAAAATAAAAATGCATGTGTATGACCACACCACAGTTGGATTTCTTACTCGAAGATTAATAACTGTTGATTTACATGGAATCATGACAATAATTTATGATGCAAACACCGTCATTTGCTTCCCCCCTGCTACAGCGCCATCGCTGGTTCCGGCGGTTCCAGTGGTTCCACCAGCAGGGTGGTGATTCTCACAGAGGAAATGGTGGATGGCAGAGTGGTGTCCTCCAACACCTCCACCACATAATCTGTCAAACAGCAAACAGAGCACAGGGGTGCGACACCGCCCGAGGAGCGCAAGAAGAACACCTTGATCCAATGTTGTCAAAACACACACACGTGAATGCAATAAAAAGCGCCCAGTTTCTGAACACTAATTTGTCCTCAATGTCTTTTTGTCTTGAGTCTGCTCAATTCCAAATAACAGGAGGATTCCTGTAGGTGCAATGTATTGGTACAAGTCCAACAGAATGACCTTATGAAACCATTGTAGTTCTGACAGATTTATCAATTAATCACCCCAGGAATAGATTTCTCATTTAGAAAAATATGTACTGTATGTAGCTTGAGGCTGCAGTGTTTCAAAAGTGTTAGAAACATTACTTTATTGGGTCTAAATGGTAAAGAAGAGAAGTTGTGAGCAGAAGGACTGGAGCCAGGTGGGATAATCTCAGTGGAGAAAAATTGAATAAGTATTGCTCTCCCCTCTCACATAAGTTTATATTTTGCATACCACTGAGTAAAGCAGATAACTCCCAGTTGTTTCAACGAAGCTGCACAGGTGTGAATATGGGACTATATGAAGATGAAGTGGAACAGTGTTCAGCAAAATCCCAATAAATAAAAGTTTAACAGGACTGAATGGATCTATGATATTTAAAACAAATATTCCTTAAAAGGACCTGAATGAGTGCAAAGGAGCTACAAATTTATCATTTAAATTAGCATAATATTCATCAATCTTGCTCTGATACAAGTAGCTTATATAGGTGAGCTAAAAATTTACTGTATGTTGATGCAGGAGAATGGTGGTGAAAATAAGGAACAAGCTCCTCCATCAGTGCTGCTGTAGATCCATTACAGAATAGAATACAACCTTAAGAAATGACACCACATGCATGCAAAACAAAAAAAACGGATTCATCTTTATGCATGATGTCTTTATTGGTGACAAATTATCACTCGATCTCATCCACATCCACATCAACTGTCTTTGTGCTCTCAACCACCTTTCCATCCACAACTGTCTGCACCAGTGTGATGACCTTGGTGACCACTGAAGAAGAAAGAAAAAAAAATCAACCATGAGTACATCTCAACATATTTTGTAATGAATATGACTGGCAATATTGAAGTTGTGCCATTCTTGATTAAATATGCAGTGATGGAAAACTTGCTTACCTTGTTTTGAGCTGTGAATGGAGAGAAAAAGAACAAAACAAATGAGTCTGGATTATGTCTGTTTTGTCATTTAAGGTTCAAACTTTTACGGACAATTTTTCTACTGAATGACTCCCCTCATTCCTTCTTTCTCTCAATCTTTCCCCTATTCCCTCCCTCTTCCCATGAGGCCTTACCTGTCGTCCTCCCCATCCAGCAACCTTCTGTACTCTGCGATCTCCAGCTCCAGCCGGGTCTTCAGATCCAGCAGCATGTCGTACTCCTGTTTGTTGCTGGCGATGTTGGCGTGGATCTGGGACAGCTGGGCCTCCAGGCTGGTCACCATGTTCTGGAGGCCTGCTAGCTGGGCAGCGTAGCGCGCCTGGGTCTCTGCCAGGGTGCCCTCCAGAGACGCTTTCTGGTGGGGTGAAGGGGAGGAGGGGGAAGTTGCAAGTGGGTGAGCTTTGGTTGATTCAAGTGTTTTCGGTGTTTATTGCTTGTGTTACTGCACATAAGTTGTATATGTCAAAACCTGCTTTATACACAAGGCCTGTCAGGTATGAGTGTGTGTGTGGGGGTGCATGTGTTTGTGCATGCCTTTATATGTGTATGTCCACAGTGTTTGTATATGTATATAACCTCACACTTGTAACTCCAATAGAGAATCAATCTTCATTATGTCATCATCATCATCATCATCATCATGTTTTCTTTCCAACCAAACACTACAGCAGCTGATTTGCACACTTTCAAGGAACTTAGCAATGAAATCACCTTGTGCAGTGTTTGCTTTGAAGGGAAACATGCCCATTTTTAAGTCCGTGGTGCATCATTGGACACCACTGATATATGTTGACGTACCATGCTCAAATGGGACTGCAGTTCAATCTGAAGCCTCTGGAGGGTGCTCTTCAGTTCCTTGATCTCTGAGCGAGTTGTCGTCAGAATCTCTGTGTGTGTGATCACATCCTGCTCCACCGCTGCGATCTAGGAGGATTAAATAAACACAGCATTGTTTGTTTTAACACACTCTGTAGGCTCTGGAGGATAATCACACATCACTGACACGCTATATATATATAAAAAAAAAAAGTTGAATCATCACCTCAACATTTTGTGAATTTATAATGAGACATTTTAATCATGAAATATTTGACATGCTACCTGGCAAAACTGTGGCAGTAACAAAGGGATTTGCAGGCCAACAAAATAAAACAAAAAAAATGACACCCCCTGACCTGAATCCTCATAGCAGGCTAGTAAAAACTCCCAAATAAATGTAGAGGCCAAAAAGAGGAAAAATTGAGGAAATATTGGGAAGGATCAGAGAGAGCGGGAAGCCCCTTCCAGACCAGCCAGGACTGCAATGGGTGTCGAGTTGTTAGTAATTAGCTCAAATGAAATACAGACAATGTAGCCTCTATCTTCTTAATTATACAATCCCACAAAGTTCTTTACAAATAAGCAATAAGATCACGCTAGCAGAAAGATCAGTGGTCATGAATTTGTGGATAACTCAATTTTGATGGGAAAAAAAGTCTGATAGAACGTCTTAATTCCAAGCTCATGATATTAATAATCATTAACTGTTCATTTCATAGTCATACTTTAACATGTGCAGTTTGTGGTCTACTCACCACTGCAGCCTTGAAGAATCATCTGAGAGACTGTATTTGTTCTTACCTTGTTCTGGTACCACGCCTCCAGTTCCTTGCGGTTCTTGGCGATGGCATTCTCGTAGTGCTCCCTGATTTCTGTCATAGCCTGGTTCAGGTCTGTTGAGGGACCGGCATCCACTGCCACGTTGACCTGGCCACCCACCTGGCTTCTCAACAGAGCCATCTCCTGCAGGGGTCAAAGAGCAACACCATCAGACGCTGCAGTATGATCATTATTTTGTTTGCCAAAAAAAGACTTCAAACCTTACAACGATAAACATTAATACTCTTGTGTATCTCAGAGAGTAGGTTCTATCGTTTAGGGATCTATTTTGAGTAATGCTGACTTTGAATCTAAATTTTGCCCTTAATTCAACTTGAGCAGCCTGGGAATTCTTAGCGTATCCATGCACGGCACTAGTTCTTTGATCTAAAACCGTGTGTGTGCGCGCGCGCGTGTGTCTTTGTGTGCTTGCGACCGCCAAACAGTGCCAGTGAGCTAATGGAAGGAGAGAAGAATACAAGGAAGTGCGCTAGCTGAAAAGGGAAGAGCTGAGACGGGGAAGAAAAGGGCAGAAAGGTTTATAAAAACATTAACTTGAAAGCGAATTTCCGCAGTGCTATCAGAGGTAAGGCAGAGGTTATGTGTGCACAATGTTGGCCGCTTCCACACTAAGAGGCCACAATACAAGACTATGACAAATGGTGACATCTTTTCCATACAGTGAATAGCTCCTGTGTTTGGCTCCCTGCTACTGGGAAGAAGAATGATGTTGACCGGTGAGCAATTAGTCAACTTCCAGGTCTCTTACTAACAGAGAGTGTTTGTCTGATTTAGCAGCTTATAAGAAAGTTTGGGTGATAATGGATATCAGCAATGATGTGAATTTATCAGTTTAGGCTGGTTCTTGTACACCGCGACTAGGGCTTGGCAGTGTATTGGTTTTATATTGATATTGTGATCTAAGACTAGATATCATCTGAGACTTTGGATATAGTAATATTGTGATATGGCATAAGTGTTGTCTTCCTGGTTTTAAAGGGCTGCACCACAGTGAAGGGGATACAATTTTCATCAGACTCCTCTATTATTTACCTCAACCTGTTATCACATCCACATCATTAATGATTATTAATGATTTGTCAAAAAACTCATTGTGTAAATATTTTGTGGAAGCACTGATAGACATCCTTACAATATCATCACAATATCGGTATCAAGGTATTTGGTTTAAAAAAAAAATTGTGATATTTGATTTTTTTCCATAACATCCAGCCTTAACTGCTTCCCCAAAAAGTTTTGGATTGATTTGGATTGTTGCACCATGAATAGTTGCCTCCACCCCCCCATGTCTAAATACTCCACCTCTTCATGGTTCCTCTTGAGCATGATGAGCTCGTCCTTCAGGCCCTCATACTGATTCTCCAGGTCCATCCTGGCCAGGTTCATCTCATCCAGCGCCCTCCTCAGTCCAGAGATGTCGGCCTCCACAGCCAGCCTCATGGCCTGCTCGTTCTCATACCTGAGGGTC
>OMLF01057621.1:0-10475 GCA_900302615.1 Holocentrus rufus | reverse complement strand
TTTCACATGTGGTTTTGGAACACATGTGGTTTATTTCACATGTGAAATAGACCACATGTGGTTTTGGAACACATGTGGTTTTGGAACACATGTGGTTTATTTCACATGTGAAATAGACCACATGTGGTTTTGGAACACGTGGCTTATTTCACATGTGAAATATATTTCACATAACTACGTGTTCCAAAACCACATGTGAAATATATTTCACATGTGGTTTTGGAACACGTAGTTTATTTCATGTGAAATAAACCACATGTGTTCCAAAACCACATGTGGTCTATTTCACATGTGAAATAAACCACATGTGTTCCAAAACCACATGTGTTCCAAAACCACATGTGGTTTTATTTCACATGTAATTTCACATGTGACTTTTTCGTAAGGGTTGACACGGAGAAATCACAAATGAAGGCATTAGTTTGCTTTGGAGGTCTGTAGATCAGGACACAAAGCACCGAGCAGAGATTCAAAAGATATAAATTGACCAATTGAGACCAGAGAGCGAGAAATCTTGTTCCTGAAGATAACTAGGGACTCCACCCCCCTGACCAGAGGTTTGTAGCTGGTTAAAGTGATTATAGTCAGGGGGTGTAGCTTCTATCAGTAGGATTAAGTCACCTTGGTTCATTCAGACAAATCATTGACTGGTGAGGGTGAGTCTTAATACGGTGAGCTGTTTTTACACAAAGTTGACAGCGAGTTGACTGGTATTAATTACAATTGTGAACCCCCATTGCTGTGTTATGGTCATTTGCACATTTGAGCAAGTAAATTATCACATATTGTGCCTTTAATTGTGAATCTATGCATCTTTGTCTTTTTGTCACCCAGGTAAAATCCTGGTAACTGGGTGAACAGCAGGAGTCTTCATGCATACAAACATAATGTGCCTCATCTGTTTTTGCTTTGAGACTTGATGACCTTGCTCAAAGCTGCCCATCATTCCCGATAATGATATTACTCCTGTTCTCAAAGTGAAGGCTTATTTGCAGTGTTTGCCTCATGCTTTTGCTTGTAGCAGTGAAGGCTAATAGATATCCACAGTGTTTTTCAATACTATGGGCAGTTGTACAGATTTAAAAAACATCAGCTGAATGCCTATTGCTAAGATATAATCAAGATATTTTAACTGATGTCTATCCTTGAAATACTGTCAATATAAAACATAAAGCTCAAAATGTTTTAGAAGTAGTGATTACGATTTAAAAAATCCTTTTAGAACTAGAGTCTCAATCTGAAGCTTAACTTGGACCCAAACCAATATGTTTATCATCCAAAGCACCACAGCTGCATTCGTTATGAATCTTCTTCATGATGCTATTTTATAATTCATGAGTTGCTACAGGCCTTCTTCCATGCTAACCTATAGAAAAGATTTATAAGGACACAATAATATGCAATAAGTACGGAATGAAATGGGATAAAGCTCTGAGCTCTTTTTTTGGATATTAGGCAGCAGGTTGTAATCACTGCATTATATGTGTCATTGCAATATTTTTCTATGGGTTAATAAACATACATTGGAGTAAGCTGCTGTAAATTAAAACATTCTGCTAATTTAAAATGTGAATTGAGGGCCTTTGAGGAATCCATAACGTTGCTGTGGCCTGTTGTGATCTTAGCTTGAAAGTAAACACAAATGAAAACATGTTTTTAGTTTTTTTTTCTGGGGCTGGATTAAGGCTGAGGACAGAGGCAGAGAGAGAGAGAGAGAGAGAGAGAGAGAGAGAGAGCACACGCTCATCGATCAGCCATCGATCCGTGCTGGGGGATGAAAACACAGGGAGAGTGTGTGGTCGTTTCATGGTGGATATCTTTGTGGTTACAGAAGCGGGCAACAGACCCCTCCCTATTCTCTTAGCAGGCACCAAGCTGTGTGAGGACAAGAAAGATGCTGTTGATATTTGAACCTCCCTGTGTGCTCAGAGAGACCGGCTCATCACCCAGAGGTCACAGGGTCGATTCCCGCAAAACCCAAATGTATAGTCAGCAACAGCCGTGCTGTCCCTGCAAAACAACAAACCCCTTCCTACACAGTGTTGTGCTGCACAAGATAATCACCAATCATCAATATAAAAAATGTAAATATTTAGTTATTCTTCTTTTAGGATCTCTTCAAGCCCAATAAGGGCTAGTCCGCAAGAGTTGGTTATCACAGTACCAATACAAATATTAAATCCAAACAATACAAATGAAAAATCAAAAGGAAAATAGATGCGGTAGATTAAATTACAAAAAATCAATTAAGAGGCACACAACATAAATAAACTCTGTGCAATGGAAGATAATGCTGTGGAAAAAAAGCTGTGTTTTTTTCCTGCTTACATGCAATCCATATCTACAGAGCTCTTGAAGGGACATGGGAGAGATAGGAGGACTAAAACAAATACTTTGGTTTTTTCCTGCAAAAAAAAAAAAATATGTTTTTTAAATGAACAAATTTGGAGGTTTATCTTTTCACAACAATACACACACAATGTCACAGTTTAAGAGCAAATTTGAGATTTTTTCCCCTTCAGTATTAAGGTTTTGTTAGTTCTGTCATGGTGTCAAACAGAGTTCTGTTGCTGATACTGATATTGGTTTGATATTGCTTAACATTAATTGTTGAGCTGTAACAGTTTGACCTGAAGGAATCCAACATTTTTTAATTGCTTATTTAGGAAGAAACGGATATTATTCTTATTCTTATTATTAGTATTATGATTACAAAAAATGTGTATTTTACTGTCATATCAGTAGTAATTTCATTTCAGGTGGATAACTCAGTTTAAAATGTAAAACTCCTGCATGTTGGCATGATAAGAACAGGAGCATCTTAATTATCCCACGGCTAGTCTGCTTTGATTGATATATTTAGTAAGATAATAAACTACAGATTACAAAAAAAAAAAAAAACATCAACCACACTATCTAGAGATTTATTATAATTAAAGTGAAGCTGAAAATATAATTAAAGTGAAGCTGAAACAAGTGTATGAGTGACCACGCAGGTTAATTTTAACTGCTTTCAATTTAATTTGTTGATGAAATAAAATTGATGTGTGAATGAAAGCAAACTTAAAGGTACAGTGTGTAGGATTTTAATTAATTTGAAGACAGAAATGGGATATAATATTCATAAACATGCTTTTCATTAGTGCATAAAAAACAGAAATGAAGAATCATAATACTTTCATAAAGTCAGAATAAGTCTTTTTATCTATGAATGCTGCGGGTCTCTTTTTTACGGAGGCTGCCATATTGCTTTGCCATTTTCTACAGTGGCTGAGATGGACAAACTATGGTGAGGATTATGAAGCTGCGTTGCAGGCATCTTATAATGTCTTACAACGTCTTATAATCCTACACACTGGTCCTTTAAATGAGTGGTTTCTAAATTTCCACCATTTTAAAAGCCAGACACCAATGACAAAACAAAGGATAACAGGCTATCACTGTCTCTGGTTTTCAAAACAGCACCTTAACAGACTGGATCCTCTATAATTCACAAATGCTGAATGATATACTTCAGGTAATGAGTTTCTTTTTCCAAAGCTGTGTGGAGAAAAGAAAAAAATTCTGATCTCTTTGATATACTTGCGTTATAAAGCATAGTCAACCTTGGGAGTTTTATTTACTGAGCAAGTGGTCAGACTAAGAACTCACGCTGAATGTCTGGGGCTTCAGCTGTTCTCCACACAGGCAGTGAATTCATTTTTCCCTCGGAGGGCTGACATCATCACACATTGTCCAAGTCGCTTTTAATTTGTTGATGCAAAGCATGTCTGCAAAAATGATAACTCCATTAAATTACACATGGGAAGCCGCAATTAGAAATTCAAATTTACACTCTGGGATGCTAATTTCCATGGAACTTTACACAGAGATGCACTGTGCTCTGAATTTCAGATTCAGGATGCAAAAGATTTTAATTACGTAGCAATTATTGTGCACTGAGTTAGACTGTATTATTATTAAGTGTTTTTGTTTTGGTTGTCACTTCAACCAGTGCCGTTGATTCTATATCCAACTTGGTTATCATTATTCAAACATGATATGAAAGTGATATCCAAATTCAACTATTATTATTAGCATTTGCTGGGCGGCAGTACAAAACTCTTGTGTGTCCGTCAAAATCTCATGTCTTACAACATAAGAAGTGGAGAGAGGGGGGATGCAAAATGCTCCACAAGTGCACTATTAGGTTGAAATGAGCTATCAAAGTCAGTGCCAGAGGACAAAATGCTAGAGGTACGTGGCCGGACAGGGTGGCAGGGAGGCTCAAAGCTGCATTAGACAAGAATTTGATGTAAAAATAAGTCATCCTATAAGGCTGAATCACAAAGTGGCCCAGTGGTGGAGAATCCTCGGTCTGAGCTGCAGGATAGGAAGACTTGCTGTGTTTTTCTTTGTCTTTTGTTTCCTTTTGTGTTTGTGTTTCATCATTCTGCTCCACGATTATTGCTGATTTATTAGATCTATGTCGGCTCATTCTTTGTAGAGTCCTTTGAGACAACGCTTGTGATGAAGGGCTATATAAATAAATGAAGTTGATCTTGAACTCGCAGTAGCCAGAGGGTTGCCAGGTTTGAGCCAATGCATTTTTCCAGAACAATGCGTCCTTGAGGAAGACACTGAATCCCAACCTACTACTTATTCATTTGAATTAAGTCTAAATAACAACATCAGATACACAAAAAAATGATATGTAAATCACTAAGATAGAACTGAAGGACAACTACAGTGTGTTCAAATGTGAAGCTGAAAAACCGAGAGAAACGCAGGTGCGTGATTAAAACAAAACATCACAATGATTTGCAGTAATTATCTTTGATTACCCCTCCCCCTCTCACTGACGAGACACGCCAACACTAATCACTGTGCTAGCTCCAAACTTTTCCAAGTGCTGACAATTACAGTTATTGTCGGAGAAAGACGACGTCCTTTACTGCTTTTCTCTGACGTTGTTTATCCTTTTTTTTTTTTAAGCCAAGACGATCAGATTTCAAACCACGATAGCATCATTCCACCAAGTACAATGGGTGCAGAAGACATTTGACCTGGTTATCTGGTATTTGCACATAACGAAACAATTACACAATATAGGACTGACACATTAGGTGCGAGACAAAACGTAACAGAACCTCACACATAGTGCAGACAAGAAGTACTGTGTGAAATTTCGAGGCTGGAGCTGTACCAGTTAAGCAGCACTGGCTTAGTTTGTCCAAGGACGTGCTGTTACGAAGTGTTCTGCAAGAGATGAACGATATGATCATATACCACAGAGGTGCATCGTTCTGACCTTTGCACTTTTAAAATTCATGGCTCGATATTCATGCTCACTTTTTCTTTTATCTTGTCTGCACCGCCTGCTCTGTTCGGAGGAGCAGTGATGGAGCTGAATGAGCTTAATACAGTGGAGGCTTTTTTAATTTAGTCAGGGTATCTAGTAATTAAAAAGACTTTTCTCAAACTAGAAGATCACAGATAGACATCCCTGCAACAGCCAATATGTCTACATGACCGAGCATATGTCCTGTCAGTACCAACGATGTGCCAATATTCATTTTATAAAAATCGGACAAATTTCGTGCCAAAAATAATCCCCCCAAAATGAAAAGGATTCAGCCTTTTCCTCAGAACTTCATTGTTGGCAGGGTGAAAAAGTTTCTGAGACAACATTTAGACAAGTGGTTGTCAATCATCTGCCACCGAGGCCCGAGAGTTTGCCGGTTTTCATTCTAGCTACTGTCGTGTTCGGAACAAACACCTACAAACTCTTGGGCCTCGATGGCACAGGATGGAAAACCACTGATTGAGACCATCAAGTGACTTCAGCACTCTGCAATGAAACTCATACCAATGAAATTTGGCTCGCCTCCCACACTCCACTTGAATGATTTCTCGGGTGAGACATGAACAGCTGATTATGACAACATCGGCCCCTCATATATATATTCTTTAAGACTCTAAACCGAGATCCTCACTCACTGTGAGTCTTTGTAGATTAGTTTGTCAAAAGTTTGATCAAAAGACTATTTATCCATTCTAAAGACCAAATTCAAACCATTTTAGTCAGTGTTTAAAAGGCAATCGCAAACTTACAAAGGGGAATTTATGTAATAAATAATAAGCAAACATTTATTCTATTCTATTTTATTCTATTCCAGTAACACTCAAACTACGTAACGTTGATACATCATTGTTCACAACTCTTTCTAACGACCGCACCATCATTTCACTCATGAGTCAGAATGGCAAACTGCTGTTCCTCATTCAGTAAAATGCACATTAGTCTAAAATTAGCCGATCCGTCCCAGGTTCCACGTAGCCGGTGTGAATCCATTTTCAACGTGGAATTGTTGACACAGCTGATGTAACAGTAACAGGCGCGATTCATCACTGTCGTGGCATCATTACTGCCATAATTTAACTGAACATGGGTCATCAAAACAAGCCCTGGCAAACAAGAGACCATTCATCATTTCACTATCTCTCCCTCATCTGCTAATTTAAAGTGAGGGGAGACTGTTGCTAATGTTTGTTAGTGAGTATCATCAAGCTCTTGTGTAATAGTATCTGACTGGCTGCTTGATGAATTGATCAGTGCGCTGGGGATGGATTGTTTGCTTGATTGATTGACTGATGGGTTAGCCAACGTGTAGAACGAATCAGTCGTCTTGTTTAGTACGTTGAGACGTAACATGTCTATCTTATGGGTGGAAGGATATTTCTGAAATTTCTGTATTTGCTTTTCTAGGTTCATAGCTTGTAAACAAAAGCCACATGGACTCACAGGGAGCCTGTTTATTGGACAGAGTTTTGGCAGCTGGTTATTGCACCAGATTACAGATTTGGATTGGTATGGCAGTGTGGCAGTGTGTGTGGTGGTTTCATAAACTACCATCACATAATAATTAATTTCACAACACTGAAGTGCTTATTCCAATAATCCAGAGAGAATTAGGGAAGGGAATTTTTGCAAGAAGATTGTTTCCTTCAACTTTTAGCAGAAACATTACAGTCATGCTTCTGACAGCAGGTTGTTCACGTTGTTACAATCACACAGCGCCGTGCTTCAGCTGCCACTTTTAGGAAACCTGTGCAAGAAAGGCAGATGAGTCATTCAACTGATAGACCCCGACAACCTGGCTTTTTTTTTTTTTGATGAGGATGCAGAGTGAGAATTGATGTGAACAAGTGGTCATGTGGGAGTGATGTCGAGTGGAAAGGGAATTTGAATGGGATGAATGTGAAATGTTGCATCCAGCACATCATCCATTCTCCTGTGCTCCTGATCAGAGGTGGAAAAGAGAACTAAACCGTGCAGCTCCGTAACCACAGGGCCAATTTCGAAGACTAGACAGCAGCCGCAATAGCTGCTATTGATTCTTTCTCAAAATGGAAGGAGGAAGCAGGAAAAGGGCGGTACTGGTCAAGACGATTCGCCTTTACATTCTCAACGCTGCACTAAGCTGCAGCAATTTAAACACTGTGCTGTTAGAAATCAGAGCATACAGCACATCAACACATATCTGATGTCTTTGTGGTTTCATTTATAATCAAAAGCCCCTCTCTTTTGACTCTTATGAATCTCACATCTCCATTCAGTTCACAGAAGTCTTGCATCAAACTTGCAGCATGAAAATGTACATCAGAGGAACGGCTCAGGCATTAACATTAACAAAAACAATCCAATGACGTCTTTTTTTCTCATTCTTCAGACCATAAGAGGACTTGCATCATTGCCTGGAGCGAGCGTGTACTCGGCATGATCAAAACTGTTGGACTGTCAGGGATCTTTTGGTCCACTCCAGCTAAGTCCTGCAGTCCCAGATCTCCGTATCACAGAAAGTCCCATCTCCCAGCTACATGAGTCTTTGAGCTCAGCATGGCACATGTTGTCTTGTCTCTTATTAGTGTTGGAGCCAAGTGCTCAATGGGATCTGTGCATGTGTTCATTTGTTTGTTTGTTCATTTATGAGTTTGTTCGCTCTCTGTGAAACCGTTCAAGGTGCAAAAGGAAGGAAAGTAAATGCATAAAGCGCTGGCACACTTTCACACATTTATTATGTAAAGATCTGGTAAACTTTTAATTAAAACAAAATGGATGGAAGAGGAAAGGGTTGAGCTAATATTTTGATGTTTAATATATGTTGATATGACAGCCTGCACCAGTGTTGAAAATGTAAATATAATGAAATGAAGTGGAATGAAAGTTGAAAGTTGAATGTTCTCTGTTCAGCCTGTCTGTCCACCAAATGTCATGGAAACTCATTCATAAGTTTTTGAGGCTTCCTGCTCCTGAGCTGCCTGACACACAGAAAAACAATCAATGAAGTTAAGTGTTTTAATTATCTTAAACACATTTTGATCACAAAGCTTACAGTATGTTTAAAGGTGCACTATGCAAAACTGCACTACAATTATAATTTTTTTGTCATTTGAGTCTAATGATTCTCACTTAAATCATCCTCTGGCAATCTGGCATACTGCACCTTTAAATGCTTTAAGTTTGTTTCTTAGACAAATATAAATAGTCAGGTTGATGTCTATGTATGAACTTTCTAAAGATGACTTATTTTGTAAATTTGTACATTTCATTTAGAACTTTCATTAAGAAATGGAAACTATTGAACCACAATCATATCATCCTAAATATCATGTGTGCCTCTATAAAATTTAATTTGTGATTTTTTTTTATTATTCTAATCTGGCAAGAACAGTATTACTTTAAGAATTACTTTAAGAAGTAAAGGTCAGGGAATCTGGAAAATTTCACCAACTTTGAAAGTTTCTTCAACTGCAGTGGCGAAAACCATCAAGCGCTATGATGAAACCGGCTCTCAGGAGGATCACCACAGTGAGGCAGACTCAGTTACCTCTGCTGCAGAGGATATGCTCATTAGAGCCACCAGCCTCAGAAATCGCCAGTTAACAGCACCTCAGATTACCCAAAGAACCCAAATAAAAATGGTTCACTGAGTTCAAGCAGCAGAGACATCGCCAACATCAGCTGTTCAGACTGCTGGAATCAGACCTGCAAAGAAACCGAGAAACCACGACTGAAGCAGGCAGCAGTGTCTCAGTTTTATTTTCATGTGGTTCCCACCAAGAAGCGAGGGAAAGGAGATGTTTGATACTGACGCTGTCGGCAACTTAATTAGAATTGAAGGTGTACTTAACCAGTGTGACCATTCTGCAGCAACACGCCATCCCGTCTGGTTTGTACTTAATTGAGCCGTATTTGTTTTGCAACGAGCCGACGACCCAAAACAAACCTCCAGGCTGTGTGAGAGCTATTTGACAAAGACGAAGAGTGATGGAAAGCTGCATCAGATTACCTGAACCTGAACCCAGCAGAGGCGGTTTGAAGTGAGATGTGCTGGAAAGTGAAGCAAAGGCAGCCAACAAGTGTTCAAAATCCATAGGAACTCTTTCAAGACTGTTGGAAAAGCATCTCAGGCGACTCGGCACGTTCACACACCGTGCTTTTTTTTCTCAGCTGTGTTTTTTTTTTTTTTTTACTATGCATTAAAAAGGGTGGTGGCAGCTCAGGAAAAAAAAAACAAATCTGTGTGAACACATTAGGAGAACTCATTAGGTTACTTAAGGGAAAGCCAAAGTGTGCAGAGCTGTCATCAAGGTTATCTACACTGAAGAATTAAGAATTGTTTAACAGTTTTTTGGTCACTGCACGGTTCCATATGTGTTATTTCATATTTTCCAAGCTTTTACTCTAATTTTAAAATGTCAAAAGTAGGTAAAATAAATTAAATCCTTTCGATGAGTGGGTGTGTGGAAACTTTCAACTGGTGCTGTATATGTAGAAATTTAGAAAGTAGTTTTTTTCGTTGTTTTTTTTTAAGCGCGTGGCCTTTGTTGAAGAAGAGTGTTTGCTCTGATATGAAGCTGCAGAAGTCAGGAGCAGAAAAATAACACTGACAGAAATATATGCAGATCTACTGTACTGGGATTGGTGTTTTGAAGACTGCAGTGGAAAAAAGGAAAAAGAGTTGAATACGAGTTGTATGAATGCAAATCTGTATGAACAGAACTTATGTAAGTATATAATCATGTGCAATATGTTTGCACAGCAAGGAATGTTACACACACACCTGTATGTTTGTGCATGAAAGGCTAAAACACACATTCATGTAGCAGCTGTCCCACCCCAACTCCTTTAAGAATAATAGAGAGAGAGAGAGAGAGAGAGGGAGTGTGAAGAGGGGGATGACACTGAAGACAACAAGATGAGGAGAGAAAGTTGAGGACTTCTCAAGGGGTGGGAGAGAGAGAGAGAGAGAGAGAGAGAGAGAGAGAGAGAGCAAAAGAGAAGAGAATGAAAGGGGGCAGGGGGTTTGATAGCCAAGAGAGAGCTGATCCAAGGCAGAGGCAGAGAGCAGTCTTTGTGTGTGTGTGTGTGTGTGTGTGTGTGTGTGTGTGTGTCCAGAGAGGGAGAGGACCGCTGAATCTGACCTTCGGAT
>OMLF01057616.1:0-29395 GCA_900302615.1 Holocentrus rufus | reverse complement strand
AGTTCTTGTACTTGTATCTGTCGCTGTTGATGTTATTACTAATTTTTCAAGTCACATTTCTCCGGCCCCTCATTTGATATCATTTTCATGAACTGGCCCCCATGCAAAACTAATTGAATAGCCCTGCTATAGATTATTAATGTTTAGTCTGGTACTTGTGAACAAAAAAGTGAAACACTTCAAAGATTCATAATTCTACCGCAATTTACCGATAGAGGACGTCATTGGTCAATGTTCCAAATACAGCCTGTGGGATAAGATGATAAATCATGCTCCTAAAGCAGAAAGCATGCATATTTGCAGGTAAAATTACTTTATAATGAATCAGTAATTACAATTTCAGAGTGGAGTGGACCATAAGACATGCATACATTTTTATAAAAATGTATGCATCACCCTCTCAAAGTAATTTTTAAAGTGATCAGCATGAGCCCTGTGTTTCAAGACATTCATGAATAAAAACTAGCAAATTATTTGGTTGACAGAAACAGAGTTGGTTGAATGTTTACTTCTTCCTTTTTTCTGAAATAGGCAAGAATGAATCCAATAAAAGTGGGATTTATTTTATTTTATTTTATTTTGGGGATATACCGGTCAACAGTGCGTCTGGAAGGTAATCACGCAGGCGTAGTCGTTGCCTTTACGACGGCTGAGAATGATAATTACACTTCTATGGGCAGAGCAGTAAAACACGAAGGTTCCCGCTGGAGAGATTGCATCTGTGAGCTAACATGAGGCGCCACACAGAAAGATAGTTGGATTTGAAAATAGTAGTTTCGGCCGTTGCATTTCTTTATGTCTGTAACTCATTCATTCAGTCATTTTCTGCTCGGCGTTTGTTTTAGCAAGAAGTCTGCCGTGGAGCGGTTGTCACACAGGCCGCAAATTGGGCTGAGTTGCTGGGAAGAGACCACTGAGACTCGCCTCCCTGCTAGCATTAGCTGGCTATGATGCGTTGCTGCCGTCGGTGTAACGTTATATTATACGCAGCAGGCCATTGCATAGCGAGGCAAATCCTTGGTTAATTGTTTACCTCAACGGAGCTGAAGGGTGACTCGGATTTTTACCACACCTTTCAAGGTAATGTTTAATATCCAGCCAACTGGCTAGCTAACACGTCAAGGTAACATAGATGTGCTGATTGTTCTGGGGCCGATGAATGCAGTGCTCGCCCTTGCTAACGTTAAGTACAGACCAGCAAGCTAATAGCTCAGTGGCTGCTGTTTGTAGATTAACATCTTCCAGTTTATGCCTGGTCGCTGAACGCTTAATGTTAGTCGACGTTCAGATAGCCTTGCACTAGACTAGGTAGCCAGTAGTTACTGAAGTTATGAAAATGTAAATTTACCGAGGCTACTATTAACATTAATTGTTAGCTAGGTTATCTAGCAAGCCAACGTTGAGCTGTTGATGGTAACGTTACCGTCATGGTAACTGCATTGTATGGCAATGTTCTACAGGTAATATAACAATAACTGTTGTCACTCTAGAAATAAAGGGGAACAGTTTATGGGAGCAATCAGGAATAAAATGAAAGCAGGTGCAGGCATATGTTTCCCCGCAGTATCAACATCCTATCACGGTTGCTGTAAGGCATGTAGCGTAGAGAAATGCTGCGTTGGTCATGCTGTCCACTGTCTTGAGAAACGGGAAAATTCAGTGGAAAAATTGCCCCACTTTCTAATGTTTCACACAGATTGACTAAGGTCGTTGTGTTGTAGGGATATCAGAGATAGGGACCTACATCAGCGTATAGGCGCCATTGTTGGCGAAAATACTCAGGATGGAGATAAAAGTGAAAATAAACATGGTCAGTTTCAGTCCAGATGTCAGTATCAGGGTGTTAGCAGCCTGCTTCCATCAACAGGCAGTCATGTTTCACCGTGAGGTGATCTTTTGCAGTGCTAAACTACTGAATATGTGTATTTTGCATGTGAAATTTTTCACGAGCTAACATGATAATCTGACATTGGAAAAAAGTCATATGGACCATCATTGGACATCTGTTACTTTCATCCTGTGGTCCAGTACATTACAGGGTGCTGCAGGGCACAGTGTACATAGAGGCCTGAGTTTTATTTCCACATTTATGAGTCCTGGAGGTTGTGTTATTGTTTGGGTGCTGTAGGCTATTACCTAGCAGGTTTTATGTCACTAAGCCTCATATACAAGTTAAAGATCAGATAATGTAAAGACAATGGAAACATATCACCTTCACGTTATTGTGATACATTTATAATGATGGAAGTGGTGTATTCTTTCTGGGATGCTACCTGCATACAGAGCAAATCACCAAATGTTGAGTTAAATAACAACTTAAAGGCGGTTAAAGAGCACTGTCCGAGACAGTATTTTCCAGCATCATCAACAAAACACCAAATGACAAAATTTCTTGTTGAAGATTCACTTCAATACTGTCCAGCTGCTCCCACAACCTTTATCTAGGAGAATTGCAGCTCTTCTAGCAGTTTGTGGATGCATTTTGCCCTGTAGATTATTTGACTGCCTCCTTTAAAAACCAACATATTATGGTTAGTTTGCTTAGGATTGTAGCTAAGCGCATGAAACTTTATCTGTTTACATTTTTCCAATGCATGGTTACCATATAAGGCAGCTTGAGTACCCATTATAAATCTGTGTTACAAATATCATGCTATTTTCTTTCCTCATTTATTTATTTATTTTTTTTTTAAGATGGACGGTGATTTGCGTGCTGGCGGGGACAGTACCAGGAGGAAAGTGGATTTGGCTGGGGTTTCAGAAGGCACGATGGAAGTTGTACCGCTGGAGATGTATGATTCTGCCAGAGCAAAAATAGATGCCAACCTACGGTGGCTATTTGCCAAAGCCTATGGCATTGGTAAGTTATCTCATGCAAGCATAGGCATGCACACACAAACATGCACACACACAAAAACTACACATAAGCTTATGTGTAGTTTTTGCAGGTGCTTACTAGTTCAAGCAAGTACAATTGCAAGCTCAAAGATTCACTCATATCTTAGTCACTGCTCTTTTGAGAATGTAAGTTGTCTCTATGACTTCAGTAGGGCATATAACTCTTGAAATTAACAGACTTAGTTAACAGCGCATGTTTGTAACCAACAGCCATTTCCCTGACTCTGAGAAAGTACTTGTGGATCTGCAGCATATGTTCCTCACAGCTTCATAGTTGACGTTTGATGTAGCTGGAATAATGTGGTTGTTCCTCTCGACATACTGATGGTCAGCAGAATGTGCAGAGCTTTTCTAGCGAAACACTGAAAGCAAGAGCCCAGTAGAAAGAAATAGTTGTGCGTGTGCGCTTGAACTAACACTAATTCCCCCATGACATTTGGCAACCGAAGTCTTCCCCACTGACTCACCAGATCCTGCCATTGTTGTGCAGTGGCTTGTGGGACTGAACCCAAATCGGGATGAGTGACTGCGATTGAGCATGAGGCTATATTTGTTAGACTGTACTCAGGGCATGGAAAATACTGATCTGCTGTGCTAGTCATTCACACTCCCTGTCAAGATAGTGTCATCATTAACAACTAGCCCCATGGGCCAGGATTTCCTCTCCCATCTAGGGCTGCACTGGTAAAGTGTTCCATGAATTTTGGTGAGAAAGTGTTGTAATATTATGATTAGTAGTAACGTGAACTACGTTCAACTGAACGTAGTTGCAACAGTTACCCCCTGTTCAGTAGAGGCCTAATGGTTTATCATTCTATGACTACCAAAAAGCACCTAAAGAGAGTACTTGCCATATATCTATGAGAATCTTCAGAATAACCTCGACCAAACAAAAGCAGCGAATATGTATGATATGGTCACAGGAAGAGTCTCAGGTTTTCTTATCTCATTCATGCACTGTCATTGCTTATCTTCTGTTGTCTGACTGATATCCTTAGACCATTTTTACATATTTCATTGTAGCCAGTGAGTGTGTTGAAGGCCTCACACATAGGAAATTAACACTCTCCACCAGTCAAATGTGTGTCAATTCTGTCTGTTGCCAGTGAGATTGTTCAGTCCATACAGAAATTTTGGCAGGTAATCTCCCATCATCTAGAGCTCCATTTGTAAAAATCGTGACAGCTGGTGAAATATTGAGTGTGGCTTGTGAATTTTACAGTAGATGGACCAGACAGTGTGTACTATAGATAAGTTAGTTCCTTGCCCTGATTATATCACCAGCCAGTAAGGTATTGTATGTACAACCTAGCTTAGAATTTGATTAGATTTATATACACTCTGTTAATTACTGTGGACCCTGTTGTTTTCAGCCTGTGTCTGATGATTCCAATTTATTACCAAGAGAAGAGACATATCACGTGCAAAACTACTGGCCTAATTTTTCTCGGAGAGCCCCTGCACTCGTGATAAATTTTTTACCTCTAAACACAGAATCAACGGAAGGGAAAGCATCCTCATTGGCTGGCATATGTTTCATCATCGTCAGCCGAAACGTGTGTGAGAACAACATCACAGCACACTGCCATTGTGTTATTGCATGGCTCCTATTTACTTTTTGATTTGCCACAGGGTATCGCTTAATCACTGCAGTTTAGCTTTCTTAGTCTAAAGCGTCGGGTAACTGATGCAGGAGTCTCACAGTTCACAGGTTTCATGTCTGTTGCATCAGTATAGTGTCCTGGCCATATAATCTGTCAGTGTTTCAGAGGCTCAAATAGCCTTTCCTATACAGTATATTTTACTGTCTCTTACAAGTTCTGAGGTCATTACACAGATTTTCAAAATGCCACTGAAACATACATTGTGAACAAATGACAGGAAGATCAGCATTTTAATGGTTATTCAGGATAAGGATGGAAAGCCATTATGCCACGTTTTTTTTTTTCCCGAGCATTTTGCTATGTTACCCCCTGCTTTCCAGCGCATTACTTAGGCTCATATGCTCCCAGAGCTCATGCCAATGCAGAGCAAGTTGGCATTTTGCAGTGAAGTCTGACAAGAAAAATTGCCTATTTCCGTCTCACTCTGAGGAATATCCTCTCTGTCTGGCATCAAAGGTCCTGGCTAACAAAGCAGGCAGAAAGACTGACCGTATGAGAACATCTCAGTGCAAGCAGAAATGATGCATCACAAATGAACTGGGGCGGAGATGCTGTTCAGTTAAAGCGAGAGCATGCAGTGGCCCCAAAGCTTTGGCAGACAAGAGGAGGGCTACTCTCAGGTGCAGCAGCAATTATCAACCCCTCATGGGAATGGAATATATTAAGCCTTTTTGCTTTTCATCCTATGGCTCATATGGTGTTTTGTATGTTAATATTGCTGCACAATTGCTTGGTTGGCTCCTGCAATGAGTGACAGACACGAGCGACGTCGCGTAAACAATCCCACTGACAAGGCTCCATTATAAACAAATGCAGCTATCATGTGATGTGGGGGTTGTGGGGAATTCAGGTGCGTCTGGTGTGTGTTTATCAGTGTGTGGTCTGTGTTAAGTATTTGTGCGTTTCTGCGCTTGTGTATGTGCTTCTGCCCTTGTGCCACCTGCCCTGGTGCCAGCTGCTACCAACCTGAGTGACAGCCAGTCAGCCAGACAGATAGGGATGTAGTGAGAGTGGGTGTTGCAGGCAGATTGCTAGCTCGGCCCTGCCCTGCCTTGCCGTGCTTGTGCAGAGTCTGGTGTGGATGGTAACTGAATGGATGGCTGAGTCTGCTGTAGCCTGTCCTGGCAATAAGAATATAATGGGTCTTGCTGCCAGACCCGATCCTCATGCTCCACCCCATCCCAGTTAGTAAATTTTTCAGCCTGGGTCCTGGTAGTAGGGGAGAGGGAGCGATAGAGAGGAGGTGGGCGGGCAGATGCCACATGGCATCAGTGTCTCAGCAGGGAAGTCAAACGTGAAGACCCGCCCGGGCCAGACGCCTTTGTTTTCGTACACAATCAGTCCCACTGTTCTAATGTGTTAATATACTCCAGCACAGCCCTCCAGGAATGACCCACACTGCTGGGTGTTGTTATGCACACCAGGCTAATGCTGTTACACAATGACAGGCTTACTTGCATGTGTACGGCGGCAGTCAGTTTATCTGTTAGGTGTGGTGTTGTGATGCATGTGTAATACAGTGTACAGCATTGATCAATAGAGTATACAGTAGGGATGTGAGTTTTACTGATTTTACTGCAAGCATTATGTTAAATGTTTTTGATTAGAATGTTTTTTAATTTTAAGTACTGTTTTTTGTGGTATTGGCTGTCTGTCATTGGCCAAATTCAGCATCAGTCAGTCAATACTGTTGTGTTGCTCTTACATGCACAATGAACATTTGATTTGCATGTATATCATTGTGTTCTTTTAAACCTGCTCTAAGGAACTTCAAGAATGTCCTTTTGGATGCTGCTTTCTCTTATCTGCCATTTGCACAGGGTGCATAACTCTCATGGCCAATGCCGCGAATCATCCATAATGCATGATGTGCTGGTGTTGTGTATTTCTTATTTTAACATATAGCATTGGCTATGTTATTTTTCTAATGCAAACATTTCATAGTGCTATGATTTTCAATGTGAAACATGACGAAAAGATTTGTGTATTAGTAATTAACTCTGTCCGCACATTTTAACAGTACTTTGCTAATACTAAAAAATAGATGTGGTCATGATTATCATGATGTTGAATTTTCAGATCGTGCCATCTCTAGTATACAGAATCGATGAGTTTTAAACATCAGGACCTACTGATATTACTCTGAACTGTCTCTGCTAGTTTGGTTTTATGCTTTCCAGTTCTTTGCCGCCATGATATTATCTTAGGCATTTCTCAAAGCCTAGTTTGTTTTCTCCTCACCCTTGCAAGTACAACCTTTGTGCTTGGTGGATTATTATCTACGTATCAGAGTGTTGTCCTGCTTGTCTCACTGTGCATGTGGATGGGAGAATGCAGTTAAGTAGTTTCTTTATCCCATCAGTCAGAGTAGACCCTAAGTGTACAACACATACACTTGTGGTTTACACTGTATTACCGGAGCCCAAGCATAGTTCGTAACAGATATCAGTAATGGAGCAGGGTTTTTCCTATCACTACACCTTTTCTGAGAAAGTGTTTTTTGGATCGGTTCTGCATCATTTAAGACCCATTTCAAGCTTGTGTGTATTGCGTTTTTCCCTTGCAGTATAAATTTCGTTTGTGCATGCCTCAAGTCAAGTGCTTTGTCCCATGCCCTTATATGGATGTGGAGTCTGGTTTTGTGAGTGACTTCACATCCAAATCAACAGAATCCCCTGGTCATTGTTTTCTTTTCCTTTTTGTGGCTCCAGTATTGTTAAATTAATTTTGGCAGGCCCTCTGTCACCCGAGAAGCTCGCTCTCACTGAGGAATTGTCTTAGCTAGACCGCTGTCTCTGTTTCCTGGTGTATTCCTGAGACAGCCAGCTGTGGCTTCTAACCATGGCTGGCTGTATTTACTCCAAGTAAACCGAAGCCTTCACAGAGCAAATATTACACGGCAAACGCGCCGCCTTGTCACATTTCTTCAGCTTGTTGACACTGGAGAAGTTTGATAGCTGTGGGCTGAGTGAGGCTGGTCTCATGACGGCCTCTTTAGAAGCTGTAAAGATGACAGAGATGTCAGGGTCAGAAACAGCTCACCTCTGGATGCAGGAACTAATGTTCAAATTTGCGACATTTGACATGGATGCAATTTCACCTCACATAATATCACATTTTCCTTTGACCAACTCATATTTCTATTATCAATCCAGGTTAGATTGTGAAAGCGTAACACACTCACAGGCTTTTTACAGCGTGTTGCAGTGCCACCCCGTTGACCAAACCTTTGCCTCATTTCAGACCACATCCCGGAGGACTTACGGGACCCATTCTACACAGACCAGTATGAGCAGGAGCACATCAAGCCTCCTGTCATCCGCCTGCTGCTGTCTTGCGAGCTCTACTGTCGTGTCTGCGCCCTCATCCTCAAAACAGAGCAGGTGGCATCGCTTCAGTCCCACCTGTCTGTCATCCAAGCTCTGTCCAGGAAGGGCATTTATGTTGTGGAGAGCGACGACACGCCCGTCACAGAGGGGGACCTGGCCTGTGTGCCTATCAAAATGGTAAGTGGATGGATTAGGGATGGGGTTAGATGGATTAGATAGTTGCAGAACTGGACATTGCAAGACCATGTCTTTGTTGGGTTTAAAGTTGAAATCTGTCATGTTTTTTTTTTTTTCATTTATGTGTGATAGAGTATGGTAAAACTCAAAAAGAGGCTCATTTGCCATGGCTTGAGACCTTCCCCACACTCTGCTATTGTTGTAAGCATCAATTGGCTCTGTGCATCTTGCATCTGTCCCTGTTGACAGTGACAATAAAGTCTGTTCAAAACACAGCTGTTACACTATAAATGAGATTAATCAAGCACAGAGGCCCCAGTTCCAATCACAGACACACACAGACACAGGTAGATTAGTTAGAGCTACACGGAAAATAATCTTTGCACAACCTGAGTGAAATACACAGTTCTAGCAGCATGTATACAAGTTACTGTGAACCTGCTGTCACATCAACATATTTACATCATCCCATACTATTTCACTTAAGAATTTCAACAGTTCAGTAAATAATATTCATCTTCAGGTTACCTGGTCTTTCTGTGAAACTCTCCCGTCCCAGTTTCAATGAAGCAACAACAAAACAGAAAGTTACTAATTTCAGCTTAAATAACTCTACTTTGATGTTTTTGATATTTTATTAGTTTGTTATTGATAGTAGAAATAATGTAAAATGAATTAATGATGCAGCTCAAGTTGGCGGCATACTGATTGAACAGATACACTCAGGACCAGGCAAGCCATGATGCTGCTTTAGAGGCTTTGCAAAATGAACTTCAGCCTATTTCCATAAAGAACAGCATATTGGCGTTTCGAAACTTCAATAGACAGCGTGCCAAGGTGGAGAAGGAAACCAGGCTGGCACATAACCTATACTATCACCATCTCTTCCTGGTCCTGATGTATTATCTTGCCACAGAGGAGTCAGTGAAAGCAGCCTTTGTTCCTCTTTATCTATCCATGGCGTCTCGGCTGCAGGTATTTGAAACACATGGATACCTTTCATCTGGACCTGTCTAGTATAACCTTTAAAGTTTTTTTTGGTGAGGCATGCAGTTTACTTAGATTTCTGTTTCACATCATAGGTGTGTGTCAGGAAAATCTGGACATGTTGTTACAGATTGACTCAGTAAAACGGGCTCCAGGTGATTTGGCTGAACGGCTATCATTTTCTATTCAAATCAGGAGGTGGCATTTGACTGTTACTCATGCGGGCCATGTCAGGACTGTTTGTGCCATGCCAAAGAGGGTCATGAACAGGGTTGGTGATGTCTTTTGATTTTGTCATGTGGCAGTGGTGTTTCTTTTTAAGTCTGGCTCAGCACCTTTGGCCAGGCTTTCTTTCACTCCACAAAGATTATCTTTGATTTATGTCCAGTATCCTTATTTTGTCTCTCCTTGCGTGTTGGTACAAAGATCATTTAAGGCTAAATAAAAGTGATTTTGATTGCTTTTAGGCTGTTGGTGGCACTAAATATACCACCTGTTTGGGAGCAGACAGGAAGTCCCTCACTGGCTGTCCCTTTTGAATTGCTATGCTGCTCTCTTTTTGAATTGCCAAATTGTCAGTTTATAGCATAGCTTGTTGTTTTGCTAACACCAACACCATGGTACTCATTGAAAGCAGCATCCCATCAGTTTGTGTGTTAGTATTTTTAAATCATGCCCATGGGAATCAGGGGGACAGTCACAGAGACCATCCTTTCAATGGATGACCTGGTTATAACCCCTGTGTCAACGAGCATCCACCGTGCTGAAGTGTCCATAAGCAAGACACGGGATCCCTACCAGCCCTGTGGAGCTGCTCTGTAGTTGACAATGTGCTGTGACCTCTGTGGATGGGTGCAAGCAAAAAGGAAATTTCCTTTTGGGGATCAAACTGTTACACAAGCAGTCCAAGTGAGGATGTCACCAATGATTAAATTTTCATAGAAAATATCATATCCTGTTTGGTTAATGCCAAAAGGATTTCAGTAAAAACAGATCTTAATAAAAATGAGGCCCATCCCTACTCAGACCGAGCAGTTCAAGCAGGGGCATCAGTGTAAAGAGGGTTACTCTGCCACTAATACCTCTAGGAATGGATTTTGTCATCGGCATTTTTCTAACCTAGATTTTGGTCATGGTCATTGAACATCCTCCTCTGGCTACATTTCATTTCATCATAGGCTCAATTTGACTGGCTCTAATCCAGCCCTGCACCCCTGCCTACCCATTAGCCCTGTAGGGAAATGGGAATATTTTGACAGAGAGGTCATGCCTGTTTGGACAGGAAACTGGAGGTTTTGCTCTTCTGACTGTTCCTGTAGCCATCTCGTGTGCATCATATGAATATAATGCATGCAGTGTTTTCACAGGGTTTAAACAAGCTTAAACATCCTCAATATGTAACCCAGAGCCCACAGGTTGTCACCTGAATCAACAACACCACGTCACAGCTATTGAAAAAAGTAGGCCATGTGATTGAAAGTGCATAGCAATGAGATCCGATGTCTCACAATTTCACTGAAAGCACTCTGCACAGGATAGTGTGAACACCAGCTCACTTGCTTCAGGCCATCTTCCTTCTCTTTTGTTACCATGGCAACCGGCAGTGGTGTTGTTGGGGCGGCCTCCTCCTGCAGGCTGCCTAGTCAGGGACCTGCGTCTGGTTCCTGACAGCGGCCTGGCAAAATAATCCGCACACAGGCCTCCGTGTAAGCAGCCAGACACAAAGCAAGGAGAGGGGCTGAACATCCTGAGCAGGAGTGTGCTTATCGCTGATACACTGTTGGAAGTGAGAAACCCCCCTCCCGCCTTGCTGACTTGGCGAGATGTTTCCATAGCAACTCCAATGTTCCTACTTGTGCCTGTCAGTGTATTTGTGTGTGTGTGAGAGAGAGAAAGGAAGACAGACCTAGTACCTGCAGACAGTTATGCACCTCCTGTCTGGCTGGGGCAGCAGCTGGGGCTCGTAAAACTGCAACAAGCTTGCCACCCCCTTTGGGCCCACTTAGGCTGTGTGTGTGTGTGTGTACACAGACTGCTCAGGGCAACAGCAGCCTCTGCTCCCTGTGGGGCACCATGCAGGGTCAGTAAAGGGCACCATGAGTCTTTGGGCAGAATGAAGTATTAATACACCAATACTACTGTTTCAATGCTGATATGATACCAAATATGAAACTTTTATGTATTATTATTATTATTATTATTATTGTGCATTCCTAGAATGAAGCATTGAGCAGCAAACCATACTGTTGTCTTCATCCAATTGTTTATCTATTCCCACCACTCAGTCACACTTCATGCACCAAATGAGAGAATCGGTTAGTGCTGCATCATACTGTGGCAGATGCATAGTGTTGCAGCTCAGGAGTTGCATGCATTGGGTTTTATTCTATTATTGTGAAGATTATGCATGTGTAAACTGCATAACTCGTTTTTTCCCTATATCCCTTCATCGCTATATGACATTTCATAAGTGAATCAAAGTCAGAATCAAGATGTTGTAATATCTGTGTAATATTAGAATCAGTAGCTGTGTTTAATTAGTTTCATCTTATTATATTTGAGCCACATGATCATTGCACAGAACTATGCACATAGCTTTAAACAACCTAAGCATATTAGATTAAGCATAAGCGTCTTGTGCAAGGAACCAAGGAATGAATGGCAGGCCTTATCGTCTTGAACCTACAATTCATCTGTTCATAATTTTAACGGCTCTGACCACACAGAGCTCCAGGCAAACATTTTTCCTCTGGTGGCACTATGAAAACCACCAAATTATCTGGTTCCTCCTGCTAAAAATGTTGTTTAAACCAACAGATAATTTGTTTGCAACAGTATGTTAGTTCAGAAACTAGCTACTGGTAGACTGAATCTCTGCATTTGTGTGATTAATCGGAAGGCAAGGTTGGCAATGGAACAACTGAGCAATGAGTTGATTTCATTGGGGATTAATGCACTGTCCTGTCTGGAAACACTGACCTCTGCAAGAGGGCTGTGATATTCCATAGTGCATTAGTTGGTGTTTTATGAATCAGCAGGTCAATATGCAGCATAATATGTGACTGCAATTCACTTTTACCATTAGTTGTTGACTTGACTTTTGCATGCTCTGGCCCTAAACATCACACCAACAACTCTGTCATATTTACTGTTTTTTGTATCTTTCATGTGTGCTCCAACCCGTAAATAAGATATTTTCCAGCAGCACTTTCATTTAGCATTGTTGTTTTTTTTTTGACAAATTTAAAAGCTCTCAAACTTCTAATTATGGCACTTGGTGATGATTGATTTTGTCACTTAAAAATGTTTTTCTCAGTAATTCATGAGGCAGATTCGTGGGCTGCATCAAGCTTCTGACAGTGTCAGAAATTCAATCAAACAATGTGACTTTTGCTATGACTTACGTCTCCAAGGCAACCAATTGGAACACGGCACGGGATGATGCTGAATATATACGCTGACTGAGCATGGCACAAAACTTAAAAGTGTGGTGTGCAAACATGGAGACAAAACGCAAAACAAACTCTAACATGTGGGATTTGAGCAAAAAGGAATGAATTGTGGAACTCTGGCAGCAAAAACCTTATCTACTTAATGTTGATGTGATGATATGATCTTCCTTTTCATTTTCAAACTTCACACTCACAGAATGAAGGTGGCACAGATATGATGCACGTGACGACAGAGGACTTTTTTCAGCATTTATCATCACGATTCACCAGGCGGATGAATCGAACAATCTGGCATACAGCAAACAAAATCTTACAGTCTGACACGTACTGCAATTAAAAATTTAGGAGACTCGTCTTGTACAATGTGACATGCGATGATCTTGTAAGATTTCTTTTGCTGCGTAGTCTAAAGCCGACATTAGACAGGTTACAAAGAATTGACCTACTGTGTGAGACCAGTGGACTTTAGAGGAGGGCAGAAAACAATTCTGCCATTCTAATGTGGATTAGCCTTTATCAACAGCAGCCCATGTTTTGTAATGGCTTTTGAAAACACAAAACATTCAGTGGTATTACTGGACCAAGAGTCTCAAAATGTGACTAAATGGTTGCACTCTGGAGCTCTGCAAAATGATTGTTAATGGATGAATGAATCGCTCTAATTGCTCTAATGACCTTGTAGAACTTGTATAGCCTGTAACTTCCAGTATACACAGCCGTGATCCTTTCCTATATTAACTTCCATTTTCATATTACAGCCTAGATTTGTGGAACCGTGAAACTTTTGCACACCTGAATACAGGCAGGCAGGCACGTAGAAGAAGACCAGATATGCTGGAAACTGCAAGTAAAGGAACTCCCACATAGTTTGATTCACTTGCAATGAAAAAGTATTTATTCAGGAACCTTTTATCCCTAAGGCCAATGGTTATCAGGTTTCTTTAGGACTGAAATGTTGTTGAATGAAGACATTTTTTTGAATGAGACAGTGTGTAGGAGTTACTTTACCTTGTAGTCTAGGTTTGTCTGCCTTTTCCACTCGTGTTTCACTGTCGTCATCTGAGGCCGCGGAGGTCTTTGCTGCTGTGAAAGCTCTGAATAGCTCCCATTAGTTGTGTTAACGGGCCTAATCTCTTTGTGCTTCCTATCACCAATTGGATTAGGCTAGCATGTCACACAAAGCTTTGACTAAAACAACACCATGTAAAAACATGTCTGCAAAAAGTGGACTCCACCTGAACCAGCTTCCCCACGCGGACAAATAAAGTATCTATCTATCTTGACAGCCATCTAGGGTGTGGTTTAGTATCAGATTGAAGTTTTGTCATGCCGACTTCAAATTCAACTCGTTTGGCTTTATTGGAAAACCAGTCATGTACTACATGCATTGCTGTAGGTACAATCCAGCCAAAGAGTCAGAATACCCCAGGGGCACCTCAAATCTCACCCATTCCTCCTTTCTTCTAATATCCCAGCAATGTTTCTTTTTATGTATTTTTTTACCAAGCTCCTTCACTTCCCACACATATAATAGTAATGGGCTCCACGTTTAGTTGTGTCCTGCTTCTCTTAGCTAAGGAGGAGAGTTATCAAAATGTCAGGAAACTCCCATAGGCCATCATTTGTAGTTGCTGACTCATCATCAAAGTCAGCAGCCACTTTCATTATTGTATGTGCCCTCTTAAATTTTAAAATGGTACTTCCAAAATGGTGCGTGTTTACTTGTTAAAATGGATAGTAGAGGAGAGAAAGATTTACTGGCATTTGGCTGGTGTCGATGAGGAATATTTTGCTTGGTAGGCATCAGGTGGCAGGCCACTTGCAGCAAGGACCCCTGCTGTGCTGCTTGATGGGATTAGCATGCAGTGAGTGGGCCTAAGATAGAGTGAGATCAGACTTCCAATCTGCAGGACGAGGTGTTTAAACTTAGATAAAGCCATGGGAAGTTATTTAAAGCTGCGCAATTGTTTGGAACCCTCAGGATTATTCCTGAGGTCTGAATAAGACAGCCTCCTCAGTGGCTCATTTTTGTTTTGCAGTTTGATGGACCCAACCTCTTTATCCACAGGCCATGGTGGCTGATAGGTCCCAAAAATCACCACTTACTTAAGTTGCCAGTCCACTAGATATTTTTTAACCAAATAAAAGCTCCAAATGAGCTCTTTACTTGCTAAAGTGACTGGTTGAGGGGACAAATGTACCAGCCCACACATATAATTTTAACTGGAGATGCATAGGCTTGGACTGTGTTACTTGTGTGGATTGCTTGCTGGAATTAAGAAAAAAGTTAGACCCTGAAGGCACATCTTACAGTTACAGTTGGCATTTAGCAGACGCCTTTATCTAAAGTGATGTACGCATGAGATTGAAATAAAGTTGAAAAAATGCCAGTTAAATTGAAATGTTCTCTCTTTTTCTTTCTCTCCCTCATCCAGAGTGCTCACATGCCCATGATTGATGCCCTGATGATGGCCTACACAGTTGAAATGATCAGCATTGAGAAGGTGGTGGCATCTGTCAAGCGCTTCTCCACCTTCAGTGCCTCCAAGGAGCTCCCATTTGACCTGGAGGATGCCATGGTCTTCTGGATCAACAAGGTCTAAACACCCGCCTGGACATGACATATGCAGCATAGAAACAAGAGGAAACACAGCAGTGCATAATAATGCTTCAGTTGTCTGCCCAGCACTTAGCTAAAGACCTTCACACATGATGCATTGTGTGTAGTCTTTCACCCTCTGTGCTCATGGGCTGCCACTTTCCTACTCACTCAGCATAATGTCAGATAGATAATATGCTGCACATTGACATAGCAGACCACAGTGGCCCTTGTTTTCCTGAGGCCTGTATGTCACTGATGCTTAGAGACAGGCCAACAGATAGTAAGAGTGCTGATGCTATGATGCGCACACACACACACACACGCACATATCCGTGCACGCGCATGAGTCAGTAACATATAGGCTCATATTACGCTTGTCTTTCAATGAGCTGCAAGCCTGAGGCACCTAAGGCCCTGACGCAGTGTGTCCATTAATCACCATGATGTCCTGCATCCTCACTGTCTAGGAGGAGGAGAGAGTGTCTTTTCTGATATATTTCATTCATTCCCAAGGGGGGGAATTCTCTTTTCGCCCTCTGTTTGGGGTGCAGGAACAGCCAGGTTGCAGTGCTTCTGAAGCAGGTAGGGATTAAGTATCTTGTTCAAGGATACTGTGATGTGCGACCGCTCTGGGAATTGAACCTGGCCCCCTGCGGCTAGACAGACACTTTCTGCTCCGCACTTCTCCAGGACTGATGTGTCTAGCTGAGGATAGGGAGAGGGAAACACAAGGCCATGTCACTGTATAGGTTGGCGATGGGGACAAATCAAATATGGCAGTTGTTTTGACCGAATACATCTATCGATATTGTGGGGATGGCAGAAGAGAACAGCTGCAACAGTCCAATAAGATGAGAAAATTGCATCCCTTTACTGTAATGCAGGCATAAGCCATTTCACAATATTAATGTATCAGTATCATGACATGAGACCCAATATCATCTGGGATTCTGCATATAGTATTGATTTTGATAATATTGATCACCAAGCCCTTGGTCACTGCCACTCCATATTTAACACTGTACAAGAAATGACCCTGGAGGCATTTATGTTGAAAAGAGGCTGAATGTGATGTCATAACTTCCTCTGCAGGTCAACATGAAGATGAGGGAGATTACAGAAAGGGAGCACAAAGTCAAGCAGCACCCGCTGGAGTCCCCAAGCCATCAGAAGGTAAGGCTAGAGGAGCAAAGCGTCTTGCAGTTGCCTCTTTCACAGAGAGGAATCCAAGAAACCAGAAGGCTTGACCCAGAATGGGGGGAAAAAAAATCAGCCAGCAGGACAATATTTCTGTTTTTGGGCCAATTTTAGAAGTAACTCCTTTGTTGAAAACATTTTTTTCCCCCATGAAGCATCTATCCAGGTTTGTGTCATCACCTCAAAATCTCTATCAGGAGAGATGTGGGTGCAGGACAGTGGCAGGGTCAGCAGTTTGGATGAGGAATGTTTCTCCCAGAAGGCATTTTGGAGTTGTTCTGACCCTGCTCTCTTTTTCTCTCTCACAACCGGAAGCAGATCCAATCCTCTGTCTGTGACCTCTGACCTATTGACCTTTCTGCTCATGTTCCTTATCTGTCCTCCCTCCCTCCTCTTTTATCCCTGCAAACTGGATAGTCTCCCTCCAAATGGTATTGGAAACTAGTCCCTGTAAGTTGGATGCTAGTCCCCATAACCCCATTCTCTTCCCTCTCTCCCCCCTTGCACGCATAGTGCTGTGTTGATGTGCGCGCACACTCCACCATGGCTCATTCAGGCTCATTTTCTGCTGCTTGTAGCCAGTGTGTCAGCAGGGGGGAGAAAGATGCCAGTGGTTTTTGCTTTTTAATTTTTTGAGTTATTAATTTTTGCTTGTGGCAGAAGTGTCACATTGTGGTGTAAGGTTGTTCTGACTTTTGTATATTTGGTTAAAGATAATCCTTTTTGTACGCAATGTGCCCCCTCATTTCAAGCTCAAGTAGGCCATGTGGATATGCTGTGCGTGTGTGTGGCATTTGCTGGCCAGTGAGAAAGAGAGGAAATCCATGCCTCCACCTCCCCTTTGTTTTTTGTTTTTTTTTTCAATCCCATCCCTGGCTACCTCCTCTCACTGATCTGCTGTGTCATCCCTCCTCTGGTCTCTCTCCTCCTCTCACACTCTCTCCTCTGTGCCCATAGTCTCCTCTGACAGTATCTCTGCTCTGTGTGTGTGTATGTCAGCCTGACGTCATGCACGAGCTGGCCCACTGCATGCTGGAGCCAGAAGAGCTCTCCGAAGCGGTACGCTGCTCCTTCTCCAAAGCCACTCTAGGGAGGAGAAGACTCCCTTTTGTAGAGCTAGGCTTGCAGTAGAGCTGCTTAAAGTTTGGCTGTTAGTTTCACCTGTGACGCCTGACAGGAGCTGCCTCTGTAGACTTAGACTATTTATGTGAACTGGCCTCCTGTCCTGAAACTAATGCTGTGAGATTCCCTGTGGTTTAGGGCGATATCTTGCAGCTGTGTCACTGTGTTGTGCTGTTTGTAGCCTATTTAAATCTCATGCTTTGTTCTCACATAGTTGCGCCAGACCTGGTTTAAGCTAGTTTGATAGCTGCACTAGGGGTGGGCATGATTATTCGGCCTTTTGAGTACCAAAAGCAAGTGCTTTAAATAAATTTTTGATCATCTTTTACCGTATAATTATTCGTTTAGCTGTTAATTAAGGTTTGTTAATTTCATACCTGTTGGCTTCATCCTTAAGTCTTGTGATCTAGATGACTATGCAGATTACTCACATCTTGCACGATCATCACCTTTATGATCACATGGCCAACCTAGGTAATTGAGTGTACATGCAAATAATCAATTTAAGTCAAACCTATGAGAAAAGGCTGAAAATGCCCCTCCCTACCAGCTATATGTAGTATGTATCCATCACTAATGCAACACCCAGTTCCCAGAAGTGGGCCAGTGATTCCCCAGTGTCTCTCCCAGTCAGCTTGTCCTCGTTGCCTGGTTTGACTGGGCGGCTGCGCTGGCCGGTGACACAGCAGGCCTGAGTCTGGCTGACTGTCCATTCTGTGTTCTTCATGTCACTGCTCTAATACTCTCACTTCCATCTCCACCCAATTAGCGAGGTCTCCAGGTTTCTCCCTAAACTGTGTAACCATGGTGGTAATGCTGTTGCCTTATGAAATCTGCACTGGATCAATCCACAGTTGATCAGGTCAAGAGGAGTATTATTTGATATCAATATGGTACCAGAGCACCGCTTTGTCTCAGACTCCTGGGGAGAACCTTGGGCTAATGTGTAAACGAGGAGGCGAGAACATTAAACATAGAAACATCCATGGATAACTTGACTAGGTCAGAGATGAGACTCATTACTAATCGGTTTCTATGCAATGACACTAGTCATTGGATCCAGGATGTTTTATAATGTGACACTCTGTGTAGTCGTCCCTTGGTAGTGGTGCTTTTTGTTCAGGCTTTTCTGCTCATCAGAGCCTCCCTCTCTCCCCCTGGTGGTTAGGTGCGGTATCGCCGGGAGCACGCCTCAGGTCGACAACTGCCCTTCTTCCCACTGCTCGAGGACCTGATGAGGGATGTGTGCGACGGCGCTGCACTGCTCACTGTGGTCCACTACTACTGCCCAGACCTTATGAAGCTAGAGGGTACGCTGTGCTTGCATGTGTGCGCACATTCAGCACTCACTAACTTATACAATGAACACTCATGAAATTAAAAAGTGACTTTTTCAACTGGCTAGGTAATTTTCTATGCCAGAGTATCCACTTGTTTACAATAAATGGCAAAAGATTTACTAAATTTAGGGGGGTTTTTTGTACTTCCATATCAAATTCCCAGTACTTCTACATCCTACATTCTACAATGTATAGTCAGTGGTAACATCATCATGAATCAGTAGGCATTAGCAAAAATTCCAACTAGTAAAAATATCACATTTTTGAACCATCACACCCCTCCCTTCAAATCAAACTGCCTCGCTCCCCCTAACTGATCACCCATTGGTTAACACTTTTGAAAAATGCCTCCCTATGTTAAGCCCCGCCCCAACAGTCTGTGTCACCAGGAAATACATCTTGCTTCCTTAATTTCAAATGAGGAAGCAAAAGGCCCTCAAAATGCCATTTTACTATGACTATTATACTCTGCTAAATCCCAGCAATTATCAGTTACCTTCAAATATTTTTTCTGTAAAGAGCACATGAGCACATATTGAATGTAATATCCATGTGTGATTCTATTCTGGGAGTTTGTACATGGCTTGCTATCCCAGTCCAGTGTGACATTTATAGCCATCGGGGTCATGGAGTTGTATCCCAAGCTGAACCTCCTTATGTTTCTCTGATCAGATGTCTGCCTGAAGGAAGTGACCTCCATCGCTGATAGCCTGTACAACATCCAGCTGCTCAAAGAGTTTGCCAATGAGTATTTGAATAAGAGTTTCTACCTGACCACAGAGGACATGCTCTACTCACCACTCGTGTTGAAGGTAGATTTACTGATTAGGCGTGATAAAATTCAATCATCACATCAATGCATTGATTATGCATTTTGCAGATGTGACTCCACATATCTCTTCAAAGAAATAAATAGAGTGAATTGCTCTGACCTAGGTCTTTTTTACTTCTATTTATTATTTTTTAAGAATCATGGATGATTTGGAAGCATTTCTTGTAAATTCAAGGCTATGAATTGCAGGATTTGTGTCAAGGATCAGAATTGTCTTGTATGATTTCACAAGTTTATTTAATTGAATTGCCCTCTCAAATCGTGGTTTACAAACTAAGAATGAATTGAGTTATTCTGTAAACAAAGGTTCTTAAATTGAATTGGAAACTATTGAATTGTCAAAGCTGCCGCAGGACCATCAAATTGGTTATGCTTTATCTGCATAACCAATTTTTAGAATAGGACTTAACATTTGGCCAGTTGGTATTGTTACTTGTAATTCCCATCTACCTGGTAGCGTAGTTTAACTGTGAATAGTCATCACTGGTGACAATTTATCTTTTAGGGTTTATGATGATCAGGAAACTGCATCCAAGCATTTCTAAAATGTTGCCTTTGCTCCATGCAGCACAATGTGATGGTGTTTATCGCTGAGCTCTTCTGGTGGTTTGAGACTGTCAAGCCAGAGTTTGTGCAGCCCAGAGATCTTCAGGAGTTTAAAGATGGTAAGCATCACAGTGTGAATTGCATGCTCTTCATATCAGTACTGTTATAGAAAAAGCACATTCCTAAAATTGACATCGAAGCCTAATTTTCATGAAATATTCATGAAACAGCAACATTGGTTTTAATAATCTGGAAACTCACTCAGCACATAGTGGAGATTCAACATTCACTATTCAATTCAAGCAAAACATAAAAAATACCCTAATTAGGGTTATAAAGTTTTCACAGGAGAAATATAATGGATGATAAGCATTACTATTTTTGTCAGTGCCCATCTGTACCGGTCCCCTAAGTAACTAAATGCCACACTTTGTGGCTACAGAGAAATGCATGAAGTGGCATCTCATTTATTATGTACTAAATTAACTAAGAAACTCATATTTTCCTCCATAACTGATTTTAAGTGTTATTTTTGGTATAAGCCCTGTAAGATTTTGGAACAAACAATTCATGTTTGCATTATGCAGCTTACATTTAAAATTCCTAAAAACACTTAATTTTTTATTTTGTACAATTTTTGCTTCTGGCCCTGCACAATTTGGATGTGCATTTTCTGCATCTTCTAATTACATTCAAGTTTATATTTTTGTAAACCGTCCTTTTGTTGACTTTCAAAATGAAAATCAATTTGCAGTCGTTTCTTTTTTTTGACAAACACCTTTTCCTTCCTCTGCCAGCTCGAGCCATGGCTCAGCCCAAGAGTGCCCGCCCATCAGTGCCCATCTCCAACGCCACCAAGCGCAGCTTCCTTGTCAGCCCTGGCATGGCTGAGACCCAGAGCAGCCCTGAAGTCTGTAACAGGTACTTCCTGCACCCTGAAGACTCTGACCCCCTGTAAGTCTCCTCTCACTTTCCTTCTCATTCATCACGCCATGTTCCTGTTTCTCCACCAGTTAGCCCTCTTCCAAGGATGGGGTAGATATGCAGCAGTGTCTGGCTTCGCAAGTTTGTTCTGAATTTGTTCTCAATGCAGCGAATCACCTTGTCAAAGTTTTTATTTGTTCTGTCATTCTCATGTGCCCTACACTTTTAACCCTGTCTTCTCCTTCACTATATTAATGATACACAAAAAATTAGACTGACTCTTGCATTGCCTGTTTGCCTGTGTGTGTATTGTACCTGTGTGGAAGGGGGAAAGATGAGAGCAGCCAGATGAAGGGATCACATGCAGGTGTTGCTCTGATAATTAACAGGCAACAGTCTGTTGGATGTTTTCATTCCACTTGCTTTTCTGTTGAATTATCAGGCTTTTGCTCTGTCAGTGTTGAAAGATAATGTTACAATTTGAGCTAATGTGATGATCAAAAGTTGTTGTAAAAAGAACTTGTGTGTTGTCTATAGTGTCTTTGATGACAATCCTGATTGCATACCTGCTAAACAAGTCTACTGCTAATACTTCAGCTCCTGGAAATCCTATTACATAGTGGAAGAACACTAACATTTCGTATTAAAAAATTTACCTGATCGCTGTTCATTGTGGATTTCAGTAAAGGGGGTCCATCCTTCAGCCCTTCTCACCCACTCCTGCCCCTGAGACAGAGGCAACAAAAGCAGCAAGGAGAAGATGGTGCAGGTAAGGACAACAGTTCAGCCGCTCAAGTTCAACTTGTCATTTTGACCCATAGTCTATTAATAACCTGTTTTTAAAAATGTGTTTTGTGATTCCTGGCTGTTTCTGGTTAGGTCTAAGAAATCGCTCCAATTCCCTGACTCAGATGGATGGACAAGCCCGAGGTTCTGTCGTTGCTTGGCCTGACAAGAGGCAGAGGTACTTATACATTACATGCTCACTTGACAAAATACATTTTCTAAGAGAAATGTGTGTGCTTAACATGTCTAGTGTCACAGGACTCTTGCTAGTGGCTGTCAGTGACCTCTTTTCCATGTTGGGCTGAGTGGTTACCCATGGTTGTGTCGTGCTGTTCCAGATTCGTGTGAATGATTACGGTTTCCTTTTTCCATCTGTCATGCTGCTCAAATTAGAACTAGGAAGTACCTAAGAAAAACTACAGTGAAGACAGCTGTGACAGAGATGGTCGTGATGGAATCCCCTATATGTAATGTGGCAGTTGTTGCGTTTTATTCTGTTGGCTGATTAAATGTAGGATCTAAGCGTGTGAAAGACCTTTTAGAATAACAACCTTCAGTTGATCCCAGCAGGGATTCACAAAAGTGACGTAAAGGTGAAACCAATCAGTGAACATCTATGTCATTAAGTCATCTTCCCAGAAACATTCTGCTGCACTGAGCATGGCATGCTGACCATGCCAAGAAAAGCATGCTGGGTACAATTTGTAACTGTTCTGTGCCAAACCATGCCCAGGTAGAAATGGTGTTGCGGTGGTTATTCTCTGTGCTCAGAGCAGATTGACCTGACCCTGGAAAAGAGGCTAATGTTTGGCATAAGTTGAGAAGATCAACTTTAGTAGATCAAGAACTCTATTAATGGGGATATCTACAATTCTTTCTGAATATGACAAGATTGTGGGGATTGTATGAAAGTTTTGCTGTGAGGGAGTAACAATGTTATAACTTATTTATATAATTTCGAAAAGGTACTATTCATTAAAAGAAGAGACAGAATTTTGAACTTTGACAAAATTTGAGACCACAGATGCATGTGAGTGAAATGTTTCCCCCCAGATTTGAATTACCTTGATATTGTTATTTAAAATGTTACTTAGCACTAATCTCCCAGGGTTCTCCCAGAGCAACTCTTGACAAGCAGACGAAGCCACGATTATAAAGTTCTAAAAAATCCAAAACTCCATTATTTCTGAGTTTATTTGAATTGAGACCAGTGTCCCTTTGAACACAGGGTTTACCCACGACATCTGCTGGACAGAAGTAACATTACAACATATTTTTAGAGAACACATCACACTGGTAGCATGAAGTCAGTTGTTAGAACTTAAGCTAATGTTAAAGCCATAATGTCAGCATACCATAAAATGTTGCTGTCAGCAAGTACTGCCTGGAATTATTTCATTATACTTCATTAGCCTGCAGATAAACTGTTGTGCATATATTTTTTGAATATAAATTGTAGAATGAATTGCAGTATGCATGTTCTCTTGCCCATTTTTAAAGCCACTGTCAAATCATCACATCTCCTCTATGTATATGTTTATCTGTCTTTGTCCTCTGACATGGACATGCATGTTGGAAACTGATGATATGCGTGATGATGATTCATTAACAGGAGAATACGCGCTGCTGCTCAGTCCTAAAGCCCAGTCTGAATTGAGCTGACATTGCTGATGACTTTGTTTATGCTCTTTCCCTGCAGACCAATGTCTACACTGAACCCATACATGTTCCACTCAGCCACAGACAGTGATGCTGACATAGCTTCTGGCGACAGCGTGAGCCTGGCACGTTCCATAAGCAAGGACAGTTTGGCCTCCAACGTAGTAAATGTCACGCCCAAGCACCAGACCCCAGGCCACCAGCCTCCACAGGCTGCCACCCGCAGAGTCAATGGCCACGGTCTACTGGGCAATGTCAACATGGAGGGTGAGGAAGAAATTTTGGCAGTTGCCAGGACTGATGCTGCTGCCATCCCCAAACGGTTTGATGGGACGCAAGCAGCTGCCACAGGCGGACCCAAACCTTCTACTGAGTCCAAACCTGCACCGGATAGCTTTTACCTAGAACCACTGATGCCTGCCGTAGTCAAACCGGCCAAAGAGAAGTCTGTATGCCTAAATAAGGAGGAAGAGAGTGGAGAGGGGCCCAGGTCCTCAGGAAGGGGCTCTCTACGCCGAGGAGATGGTCCTGCGGCGGCTGTTCGTAGGAAAGCCCCCTCCAGCCTAAACCGGACCTTTACCAACTCCAGTGAGGAGTTTGACATGGCGACCGAGCCTCCACAGGGCCAGGCGACATTCAGGCCCATCATAACCAGCAGTGTGGAGTCATCTAGAGAGCCAGCTGGGGGGTTTTACCTGCACTCTGACTCTGAGGAGCCAAAACCTGGACAGGGTCTGGATCCTGAGCTGGAGGAGGTGGAGGAAGAGGAAGAGGATCTAGATGAAGCCCTTACCACTAAGGACACAGACTGGCCCAGGAAACCCCTTGATGAGGAGGACGAGGAAGAAGAATCAGCCAAACTCCAGGAGGACATGAATGTGAAAGAGCATGAGGACAAAGACAGAGACATCAACAGCGGTAGCGGTCGTTCTAGCCCCTGCCTGAGCACCCATTCCCAGGCCAGCAGCATGGCAAGCGGCAGTATTCGCATGACCTCCTTTGCTGAGCGCAAAGCGCACCAGCAGCGTTTTGGCAGCAACCATGATCTACGCTCCAGTGCCTCCAGTTCCCAGAGGACCACCCCGGATGGCTCAGAGAGCAGTGGGCCTCTATCCTCTTCCTGGAGGCTCAAACGGGACCAGAGCCCCTCTTCTCCCCTGGGAGGGAGCAATCGCACAGGTGACAGTAGTGGTGCTAACATGCTAGCATCGGAGCTTGTCCAGCTCCACATGCAGCTGGAGGAGAAGCGACGGGCCATCGAGCATCAGAAAAAGAAGATGGAAATGCTGTCGGCCAGGCAGAGGCAGAAGCTGGGTAAGGCTGCATTCCTGCACATTGTCAAGAAAGGAGGTGGCAAGAGTGACACACTGCCCAACCCGCTCAAAGCCGACTACTCCAAAGATGAGCTCAACGGAGAAAAAGGTACAACATCTAAAGATGACTTGTGTGTTGACGCCCTGAGGGGGGACGTGGATGTGGCCGCCCCACCAGGTGCCTTAGAGACAGACAAGAAGGGCAACAGTGGAAGCTTCTATTTAGACGAAGAGCTGGACCTCAATGAGTGCAGTCGCTCCATTGAGTTGTTGAACGACGCTATCGGCAGCATCCAGCAACAAATGATGCAGTTGTCGCTTCAGCAGGAAATGTTGATGAAACACAATGTACAGTCCCCCTCAGGTGGTGTTCCACCTCCCCCCGCCTGTGACAAGTCCAATGAGTCTAAGGCCCGGGCAGCTGTTCATTTTGTGGAGCCCCTTTCCACCACAGGCACTGCCCCAACCAGGAAACCCCCCAAGCTGAGCTCAGCCCGAGGCTCCAGATCCAAACCATCAGAGCTAAAGATAGCCAAGGAGCAGAGCCGGCAGGGCTCCAAGACGGGCACCCCAACCCAGAGCGGGACGGAGACGCAACCCCACCTGAGGCAGTTAACTGGGGGCAGGTCCCCCAGAGTTGAGCAGCCCGACACCCCCAGCCCCAGAAACCCCACAGCAGGAGAGACAATCGACAAGTCAGGCTCCGGCCACGTTCGGAGTGCCACCTTCCGGCTTCACGATGAGGCTAACATACGGCTACCGACCCGAGTGGACCTGGCAGCTGTGACTGGCCCAGAAGTGACCTTTGATGAGTGCCTGTCTAGTACCCTGAGAGAGTCTGAGCTCAATTCCTCAGACGGCTCAGGGAAAGAGAATGTGCCGTCAGAGGAGCTACAGCGCAGCAAAATCCACCTGATCGAAGTGGATTTGTCAGACCTGAAGGCCCCAGAGGAAGAGGATGGCGGCCTGGACAGCACCACTGAAGGGGGTGATGGAGAGCAAAAGTCTGTCATGGGCTTCTTCTTCAAGGTAACGCCTTTGGAGTTTATATCATGTATAATTCTTATGAATTGTAGTTGTCTCATGTTGAATAATTCCCTTTTACTAATTAGTAAATAACTGTTCAGTAAATATACATTTCTCATTTTCAAGGATGAGCAAAAGGCAGAGGATGAGCTGGCAAAGAAGAGAGCGGCATTCCTGCTGAAGCAGCAAAAGAAAGCTGAGGAGGCTCGGCTCCGCAAACAGCAGCTGGAAGCAGAGTCAGAACTCAAAAGAGATGAAGCCAGGTGATTTACTTCACATTTCAAATCATGATCAGATAAGAGTTTCACAATTTTTTTCACCATTAACAGAGTTGTTGACACCCAAGTCTTTGTTTGTCATCACCAGACGCAAGGCAGAGGAGGATCGCTTGCGTAAAGAAGAGGAGAAAACACGGCGGGAGCTGATCAAGCAGGAGTACCTGAGGAGGAAGCAGCAGGAGATGTTTGAAGAGCAAGGCCTCGTGAAGCCCAAGACCCCCAAGCCTAAGCAAAAACAGAGACCCAAGTCCGTATTCCGAGAGGAGTCCTCCAGTGACAATTTCTCCAAGTGCTCTTCATCCACACGTAAGAGCACTCATCAAAAACAGCTTACAGCCAGAGCGCAGCTTTACCAAAGCTACACGGCTCAGCATGTACAACAACTGGTTTGGTGTTTTAACAACAAGCCAGGAGAGGCAGTTAATTGTTTAACTCTGATTTTTAGAAATACTAAGTGGAGTAATAAATCCCTTCTCAAATAAGTTAAAATTCACTTCAAAATCATCCATTTTTCTGACCTGATTTAACTGAGGTCAGTTAAGGGTAGTGATTTTAAGTTGGCACATTAATATGTGGACACAGGTTATTATTTATGCATATATTTTACTGTGCATTTTACAGTAGCTTCCAGTTGTGACTGGACCAACCAGAACTGAGGAGCACAATAGTTTTGTAAAGTGTATTAATTCATCATATCTGCTTCATGCAGCTGACAACCTGAGCAATGCCCAGTCAGGCTCCAGCCTGTCCCTGGCCTCCGCTGCCACCAACGAAGCTGACAGCGTCAACTCTGGAGGAGCTGGCTCCCAACGGTAAGATGCTCACAATATGTTTGTGTGTAATTCTATATTTATATATTGTTTATCATTGTGACCTTGTTTCCAAGAAATTGAGACTTTGTTTATGATTACTGAGCTCTGCCTCCTGTCATCGTCTTTTCAGCTGTGACTCAGTGGAGTCCTTCCCTGGCAGTCGAAATGCCAGTCGAACTGCAGAGAGAGACTGGGACAATGGATCCACAGCATCTTCCATAACTTCCATGGCTGAATATACTGGTCTGATTTTATTCTATTTCATTTTTTTTAAACAGTGGCTGGTAATGTGGTCAAACCTATGAGCCACAGCCAAGTTTGCTGCATGAATTTCTCTCCTTCATTTACATAACAGCTAGTTCAGTATTAAATGGCTTTTCTCCTTTAGGTCCCAAGCTGTTTAAGGAACCGAGCGCCAAGTCCAACAAGCCAATCATCCACAATGCCATCTCCCACTGCTGCCTGGCTGGCAAGGTCAACGAGCCGCAGAAAAACCAGATCCTAGAGGTCAGTTTTTTTACTTGACATGGACCAGCTTACTATGTGGTTTACTGGATCTTTAAAGTAATGCTGTGGGCATCTTACTTTTAAATGACAGTGCAGTCAGAATTAAATATAAATTAACTTTGGAGCAGAAATTTTGAGATAGTTCTCCAGAGATTTTTTCAGTCTTTATGTTCTCTTAACTAAATGTTAACTGAGCATGCACACTCTTTTCAGCATTAACTCGCAGTATGCTGCATGCTCAATTACACACATTCACATACAGGAACCCGTACTCTGTTTATTGCCACTGAACAGCTGCACTGGAGCAACTGGTGTTTAGATATTTTGCTCAGGGGCATCTTCACATTAGTGGCTGCGAAAAGGGATCATGTTTTATTCACTTTGCCTGCCCGGAGTTTCTGTGCCATTACAGGATTTAATTCGGCAGGCTTCCAGTCACAAATATTCCATCCTGTGAATGTTTTCCTTATGTCTTTGAAACCTTCTCCTCCACTAGGAGCTGGAGAAGTGTGAATCCAACCACCTGATGATCCTGTTTCGTGACGGCGGCTGCCAGTTCCGGGCGCTCTACTCATACTTTCCCGACACCGAGGAGATCCACAAGTTGACAGGGACGGGACCCAAGAGCATCAGCAAGAAGATGATCGACAAGTTGTACAAGTACAGCTCAGACCGGAAGCAGTTCACCGTCATCCCTGCCAAGACTGTGTCTGTCAGCGTGGACGCCCTGACCATCCACAACCACCTGTGGCAGGCCAAGAGAAGTACTGTGCCAAAGAAGAGCGGAAAATAGCGGACCGGACTTTGAACCCCTCATCACCCAAATCATTTAACCCCATCTTGCTCGTTTCCTGGATAGACTGCATTGATGCCCACAGCCAAGCTAACCGGCATTGCTCGGTCTGGAAACCTACTCAGGAGAGGCCACACTTATGGACATGTGGTCATCTGTAGGTGGAACCAAGACAGGGCCAAGGGAAAAGGTATGTGCGTGTCATAGGTGGTCTTAGGGACTGGTGCTTGCAAAAGGGAATGCCAGCTCAGTTTACTATGATATCCTCTCCCTGTGATCTCAGTGTGATCTGTTCAGGTTCTTTCGGTCCAGCTCTGTTTTTCTACGACGACCACGACTCAAGCATGTGGCATTTTTCTCTATCTCTCTCATATGTGGTGGATTTTCATTTTTACATGAAGTATTTATTGGTTTGGCACTGTCATGGTCTAGAGCTCAGCTGCAGCACTAAAATCCTTCCCCTTCTCCGGTCCTTAAATGCCTCTCTTTTGGATAAAAGGGTGGGTACGTTCCACTATAGAAGGAGGGGAAATCGGGGATTTCTACTCTTCTTTAAAATAATCTGAAGCGAGGGACCTGTGTACAACCCTTTAGAACTGTCGGACTGTCCCAGCAACAACAATCTCTTCAGTGTGGACTGTCTAATCTGTCTAATCAGTCTGGCATTGCCAATTTTGCCTCACCAGGGAATCTCCAAACCTGCTGCTCTGAACTGTCTTTTGTCACTGGGAGCTCCTCCTGTCTCCCTCAGACATCCGTTGGCCTTTCACGCATCGTGGTACTATCGTCTATTTATTCAGCCGCTTTTTAAACTAGACGCTGATCGTGTAGCACTGGATATGTGTATAGCAAAAAAATCTAATGATGGTCATTTTAAATACTCAGCTTTTATTTGTTGATGCATCCTTTTAGTGAGGGTGTCAGAAGAGGGTGAATGATAGGCTTTGGTACAGAAATGATGCTTTTATGTTTTTTTTTTTCCTTTTTTTTATTATTAAAGCAATGTGGTATAGAGTTTGAGCTGATGTTATGTGTTTTCATCATAACAGGAATTCTCTGATGTTTAGAGCTTAGTTGTTTTCTCTCTCCACTGGGCACTCTTGAATTGTCCTGTACAAAGGTGCACTCATGAACACGTGTCGAAGGCTTCT